>JAQFZG010000144.1:0-46776 GCA_034695465.1 Entomobrya nicoleti
TATCAGACTAATCAGACATTGGACAAAGCCACATCAACACCCTTCTTTTACATTCTTTCGGCGTTTCGGTACTGACTACACTGACACGATCTTCACAAAGAAAAAAACTGCCGCTACTTAATAATTCATCCAAAGCGGAGTAACGAATGTGGCACGTGGTAATAAAAACTTAACGTGAATTTTTTTGAAAGAAATTCAACAAAAACAAGCTTCTAGCATAACTTTTCCATATGTTGGATTATAATGTAAGTGTCATGTAATACGTCAGCAAAAACTGAAAGAAATGAAACCCATACGTCCAATTTACTTGGATGTTTCTTTGACTTTGACATGTCCATTGATACTCGTTCTAATGGGTTTTCAGGCTTTCGCTCATGAGGTCGGTTCATGTTTGACAAGCGTTTGACTTGAAATGCGCAGAGGAAAGCCAGCAGAATACAGTTTCTTGTGTTGTTGATTTCGTGCTAACACAAAACTAAAGTAGTGCTCATTTCTCTAGTTCTTTCTCTACTCATTTAATAAGTATGGAGTTTTTAAAATTAAATTTTCTCCAAAATGGTTCAACTAAAAAAAGTGTATTTCAAACATGATTTGTCTAAACGTAAAATATTCCCTGTTCCAATTTCCCAACCGCTTTAATTTGTTTATGATTTCCATACAAATCTGCAGTTTACCAAACCTCTCCCAATGTAATCAATCTAACTCTTTTCACTTCACTTTAAATAATGACGACCCGTTTAAAATTGCCCAAGACTACGTTGGAGTACAAATTGGTCAAGGGTTACATATCAACAGTTCTGATATACACATGTACTCAGGTATTCTTCCAGTTGAATCGGCAATGAGATCCTGTGTCAATTCGGGAGTTGTGACTAACGTATTTGTGCTTACTACAACGGATGCGGAGTTCAAAATGGCAGTACGGAATGTGAGAAGAGATTACTCATTTATTTTCAAATAAAATTGACTTGACAAAATTATATTTTTTTCAGATAACCATACAAGCAAGAATGTTAAAATTAGAAAAGTACAGGAGATTTTACTGTCGGGTTTTCGTTCTCGTACAATCTTGCAATTCATCAAACTATACGTTCATCAGAGAAAGTTTTCCTACTGAACACAATAAAAGCTTGCCATTCAATCTGAACAGTGATCTATTCATTATCCAGTACTGTGGGGAGGTAAATGCAAGCAGACTTAAAATTTGGGAGGTTTATTCTGTCAAGGAGAAAATTCTAACAAGGCTTCTAACAAGTCAGGATGGAGGGAAACGCAAAAGTGTAGATCTTGTGGTTTTTAACATAACTGAATTTTTACTGGAACACTACAGTTTTCCAAAAGTCGTTAGACGACAGGATTTAAGGGGAGTTGAAGTCACGGCTGCTGCTTTCCTGAATAAAGATGATGAGGTAGGTATGAAAATATCATAAATGTATTAGAGTTTTAGTCAATTTGAAATGTTTTTTGAAAGGATGATAACCCATACGAGATAAAAGTTGGGAAAGGGCCAAACGGCGAGGATACGTTTGTGGCTGGATTGAGTGTCCGGATATTCAAGGATTTTTTAACTGCCATGAAATTCAGGTAAATTGGCTATATACATACTACGACTTATATGTATTTTACATAATATAGCAGTCCCTAACACAAAGTGACCTATGTATTTACAGTCCAAAAGTACTTAAAATATACTTTAACTTGGAAAACTATTTCGAAACTGCGTTCCTGTCGGAAGCATACCAGTTTGATATTAACCTTTACCACACTGGCGTTACCAAAAATAGGACGAGAGTTGCGTTACCTTTGCATCCTACCTATTTTGATGGGTACACAATTTTAGTATTTATTATTCTCAAAAGTCCAAATTACATAAAAATAAAATGCATTATCCCTTCCTCCAGTGTTCACGCCATTTTCGTCCAACCAACAGACAGGAGTGTTCGTAACATCTACCGCAAGCCATTCGAACTCCAAATGTGGAGTGTCTTGTTTTACACTTGGACTTGTATTTGGGTAGCTTGCAAACTCACCATGTATTTGAGTTCCAAAATGGAGACATTTACCACCAGAGAAAATTACAAGTTAGAAATGGGCATCATATCCAACTTTGAATGTGTACTATGGTGTGTAGCTACTGTTTGTCAGCAGGGTTGGCACACGCTCCCATCCGGCGGTCCTACTCGCCTTGTTATCCTAACAAGTCTTTTCCTCAGCGTTGTGTCTTATGCAGCGTACCAGGGCAAGATAGTTTCCGAGCTGTATGACGTTCCAAAACCACTCAAGAACTTGAATCAGTTGCTTTCGTACGTTGAGAAGGTGTATTTAGTGAGTGATAGCGATACAAGCTATGATATAATAGAGGGGCTGGATAAAATATCACCTCATTTAGCCAACAAAATCCGGTTCCGATCCGTGGATCACATTCATAAAAAGTTGTTGGAGAAACCTGGGAGAGCTTGTACGATTGGATGGCCAGACACTTTAAACGACTATGTGGGAAGGGCGGTGGCAAAGAAGCATCCCGAGGGGAGCTTCAGCGTTGAAGCTTATCTGTGTGATATGTTTACGACGTATAGTTTCCAGCCGAGCTCTTCGTTGTTTGTGCCTCTCGAGTCGGAGTTTGAGCAGCTTTTTAATTACAGGTGAGGATAACTTGGGTTGTATCATGGAAGAAGGATGTAGTATATAGTATAAGCTATAAGCATTATACTCTCATTCTTCCATGGGGTTGGTTGTATTAATATGAAATTATTTAACATCTGGCAATTTATCCCATAGAATAATCGTAGGACTAGAACGAGGTTTCATTCGAAGATACTGGAATACTTACAACAGGAACACGCGGTTATCATGTCTAAGGAATAATCCAAAAGTGACCACTTTGGATTTTGGACATGTATTCTTTGCATTTTTTGCTTTGTGGTCGGGAATGGCGTTTTGTATGGTTTTTCTGGTTTTTGAGTGCATTGTTCAATGTGTTTGGAGGAAAGTCCCTGTAATTTAAATATGTGGAGCTATACTTTTGTAATATAAAATGGAGCATAATAATGAATTCGTTAAAGATGGTGCTAAAGGATGCATTTAGGACTCATGAAAACCATTTTCCCTTGTTATTTAAAGTTTTGCAAACTGAATAAAGCAATTAAGATAAATTCGTGTTAGACAAAAAAAAGTCAGAGTGATTTATTTCTTTTAACTGAACTCGTATTAAAATGTGAACAGCATTAGCAAAACGATAAAGTAAAACAAACACGTTTTCCCCATCTCCGAATACTCTAATTTACTTCTAAGCATAAAAAATAAAAGCATACACCATTGTAAGATAAAATTACAACACAAATTTGTCAACTAAATTTTAAAATTGTCATCTTTGGCATTTTTTAAAGTGCAAAACATTAAGTCATAAAATAAGTCATAAAAATGTACAAAATACTTATAATGAAATGAAATATTTTCATGTAAAAACTGATAGTCCAGTTGTGACAATTTGAGCTGTGCTCAGTTATAGCAAATTATAAACTATGGAGGTTAAAGTAAATTAAAAGATCATAAAGTTACAAAACAAAACATAAATTTTTGAAACTGAAATTCATAAATGAGTACGTGTTCTTAAATATATATATCAGACCAAAAGTGAAATTACCGAAAATTAACTGTTCATCGTGAAGTTACCAAACCACTGACTAAAAAGTGAAGTTGATCACGACCACATCTGCCTCATAATCATAATCTTAACTTACTAACCATAAAATGAACATAATAAGCCAAATTTTTCTGACTGTAGTAAAAGCTGACTCCTTCTCACCCTTCACTCTTCCTCCACCACCCCACCACTAACCCCAACCCCTAATATTTTAAAAATCCGCTCCACCCTATCACTCCCCATAACCGTCACCCTCTTATCAAAGTACGCAAAGAACTCGAGAAACAATTTCTTATCGTTCAATTTCCCCACCTCATCCTCACCCGAATTATAGATCAAGTCGCGTATCTGGAGGAACTCGTTGAGGAACCTATGCCCTGTAGCAATGCAAACGTTAATCTTCATCTCAACCTGATTATCAGGACAGGGTACCCTGTTTACAACCTTGTCATAGTATTTCTCCACCAGGTAATCTGGTATGCAAGGTCTCCAGCAAACACACCCACACTTGACCAAGTTATAAAACTCGTCATTCTTTAGTACAGTAAGTAGCATGAGCTCCCTTATCCGGTGGATATCCCCAGTGCTGATAACCCTCGGAAGTAAACAGTTGTAAAACAAGTAAGCAGTCAAGATGGGATATGTGTCAACAAAGTACTCATCCCCAGGTTTCTTGACCTCCCTCGGATCCTTCTTTCTTCTCATTAAGTCAGCGTACCCATACACAAGAGTGAACACAACTTGAGCGTAAAAGAATAACCAGAGCAGATGGACGAGCTGGAACACGTCGTTAAACGTTTGGAAGCTGTCTTCCGCTGATCTATAAGATGAAAAGAGATAATCTCCGATTTCCTGAGTTAGCTCGTTAGTCATGTAGATGGACTCTAGCTGGGGACAACTTGAGAGTGTAGAGTTCAGTGTTGTTTCAAGTGGTATGGGTGTGGGGAGTGGAGTGCCTGAGTCAAATTTGAAAACGTACGACATGGAGTATACTATGGCAAGTGGGATAACGTGTGTGATGAGTTGGGTGAAGATGAGGGAAAATCGGGTGTTAAAGATAACTGGGGTATTTGTGAACTTGTTTAGTCGAGTCGACACGTTTGCGAAAATGTTAATGAATCTTTCGGCAAAGTACGATGGGGTAGTGGATACGCCTTGTGGAGGATTCTGAAGTGGTTCGAGAAGGTGGTGGGGGTAGAGTTTTAGGAGGACCAGTGTGAGGAGGAAGACTGATGCTAAGTAGATGAGGGTGAGAAACGGGGATGAGACCATGAAGAACGTTGCTGTGTAGAATCGTGTCACTGTTGGGATAAAAGAGATCATTTTATGGAAAATCGTTTAAATGAATTTATTTTTATGAATTTAGATATTTTGTAAAAAAAAACTTACGTATTGTCGTGAGATGACAGAGTGTACTGGTAAATCCACCAATGGATAGCATGTCGTTAGTATAGATGACCATGGGATGGTTGCCTTTAGTCCTGTAGTATGTCAGGAAGTGGAGAGTTTGTTGGTAGTCCAGTTTTGTAGACTCAAAGAGGGATGCTGCCTTTGCAGATTGAAGGAGGGAGAAGAAGATTGTCGAGAGACGGGAGACTGAGAGAAATAGTTAAAATATTTATATACAAAGATTAGAATTACCAGGTTTCTTGACTAAAATACTAAAAATAATTTTAATGCACTCACGATCCTCAATACTGCACAATTTGAAGGACTGGTGGGTGTGGAAAAGCACGTACGTTTGGAATAGTACCATTGGGATTGACTGGAAGAATGCCTCGTATAGCTCGGTGCGCTTGTCTTCAAGGTCTTCTTTGCACAAGTTTGTAAGAGATACGAGGCCGCGTCTGTTTCAAATGATGATGTATGATTTAATTAAAATATTCTTTTTGATTTTCTAAGATTTCCAACTTTTTACTCACTCTGTTATGACGCCACCACCCCTTTCACTCTCCCTCTCTATTATCTTGAGTCTCCTGGTTCTCAGGCGAAAGAGGTTTGCGTATCTCGCTGGTTTGGTGAATGAGAGAATGTTGAGGGCGAGGAATCTCAGTCGGGATTCCTTCTGGACGTTTGATTTTGCTTCACTGATTAGGACAAATTTAAATACAATATAAATTTACATACAAACACGACACACTTTAGTAAATTTTACTTTGTACAGCTAAATTAGCTCTCACCTTGCATATTTGACTGCTACTGTAATCGCACAAGTGGTCACATGAAGGAGTATAGCTACTAAGGTCTCTTCCTTGTTATCAGTGTGGAGTATGATGCCGGTGATGAGTGTGAATATCAATGAGGTGGTTTCACCAACATACATGAAGAACTGTATGAAGAACTTGAAGAGAGAGTCCCTGAGTCGGGTAGACTTGCGGAGAATTCTTCGCCATTCTTTGTAGTAGGCGGAGCTTAAGAGATCGTCGTCCGGGGTGGGGGTGATTGATGGGTTGTTGTTACGGTGGAGGACTGCATGTAAAGAGAAAGGATGCGGATGTGTGAGATTTATGGTCTTGGAAAATCAGATTTAAAAAAAAAATATTTTGCACGATGCAGTTTTATGTACTTACGATTACGATTTTGTGTCGTGTGGAGCTCCATGATTTTTGTCACTCAGGTAGTCACTTCATTTGGTAAACTTAGATTGGATTTTCAAGTCACCGATTTTTTGGTAAAAGTTCGGGGAGAGTGTCAGTCAGTGTCAGTGTCAGAACGTCACTGTTTGGTAACTGGTAACTTTCGAGTTTACTTTTTTGTCGGGTTAGTAAGTTACATACCAGTTTAGCCTAACGTTTAACGTAACGCTACGTAACTCTCTGTCGGTCACATATTATTGGTATACTTAATTATGTGAATGATTTAACACTGACATAAACGATTGCCTGTGTGCTCAAGTACAAATATTCGTTTTACTCTTGTATCTTTGCAATGTTACGTTTTTCGCAGATGTGCAGTGACGACGACGATGATGAGTCAGTTTGGAGACCATCGTAAGCATGTGATGGTTCATGTTTTTCGAACTGGTTGTAATGGAACGCTGCTCCTCTATCGCTTGCATATTCATGTTTTTTACGTACACTTGTCTTTTAAATCCATACATTTTAAAATTGTGATGATTGTGTGCATTCGTGTAATGCTGCTGTGATTTTTTTGCTAGTTTGCTTAGTTGCTATCTTGTTCGTCTTTTCTGCTGGATCGTCAAGTTTTGAAAGCTGGTTGGGGTTTTATAGATTGAGAATGGTTGTGGTACTGGCTCGCGTATGTGCATCATTTTAGAGATGAGTTTTTTTTCGTCACAGGAGGTGGACAGCATTATGGCTGTATTGAGCGTATTTAATGCATCAGACTTTTTGGTTTTTACACATGCTTGTTGGTAGAGCTATAAAGTTATTTTGTGTGTTGAGTAGATGCTATGCAGTTTCTTTTACGTCATTTTTATGAAGAATAAGAAAAGAATTTTTGCATCTTTGGTTTGGTTCTTATTCGAAGTTTTTAGAGAAAGAAATGCTGGCGTGTGGCGTGTGGAAGAGCTCGTATATGATATTAATTTTTACTTGTTATGTTTTGACAAAGAAATCAGGAAGGATTCTCATAGAAAATGACACCAAGTTGCATGATTTTTTTCGGTTGGATATCACAATTGACATGTAGACTGATCGGACATGATATAAGTCTCATTGTGCCCCATCCAGCTGAACATTTATAAAAATGTATTTCATTTTCATGACGTAATTGTTTTCTATGGAAGATTTAGATTGTTTAGTAGGAGTTTTTAATGCACAATTTGTCTTTATTGCTTAGTATATCAATGGACTGGTGGGATATCAATAAATTTAAGTAGTATTGAATAAGAATCTCATCTCAAAACTGCTTTTGTTCATGTTATTTCATGATTTCAAAAGATTTGATGGTTGACTATCTGAAATTTTTAGTTTGAATAAAAAACTTCCACACATAAGAAACGCGTTTGTTGTGGGACCTGCCTTGGAAAATGAAATACAGACATAACTCATTACTTAATATTTGCTTCTAATAAATAATTTTAATATTTTCATTAAACGTTTCTGTTCGTAGAAATTCATGCATTAAATTTAGTGTCACATACGAGGAGAAATTGCAATAAAGTATCCAGCTCTACATGTATAATTCATCATGGTATAAAAATATTCTTTCTTTGTTTTTAAACCGTGGCCTAGCTTTCCCTTTAATGTACATTTTATTTTCTGTATTATTTACTGAAGTAATATACGATCATAATATGGATAAAATGATGTCAATATTTTTATTTCATCTTTCTGTAGTAATTTAGTAGAGATCCTGTTTAAAAAATCTTACAAGTGTTACGAATCTATTCTATCTAGCGAGGTTGTTGTGCTGTGTAATCTGATATGCAAAAAGCAATTATTCTTTACTGCGTGTTTCCTGTGATAACTGTTCTTGGGATTGTCACTGGCGTTGATACATATATATATATTTTGGAGCTGTCTTTGTCTTTTGGTATTGGAGAAGCTAGAAGCTCAGTTTTCAACAGACGATTCATGATCTATATTTAATGCATTAATTACGTTCTTTTTCTTTAGTTAGCGTTGATCTGACTAGGTAAGGATTACAGTGCTGTGTGTGCTATACGTAAAATGGTGTTATTCTGAAATATGAGATGATGGGTTAAGATTTAAGTTTTTTGGACATCACAGACATCAACAGATTATCTTTTTCCAGCAATAGTTCATAAAAAAGTATGACTCAAAATGTTCATCTACCTCAATAAAACATTGCAATTGTACTAATACGAATCTATTTATGAAAAGTGGATAATACAAAAGCGTGGGAATGTTCATTATAAAAATAAAGTTTTAAAACTTTATGAACTGAAGATTGTAAAATTTAACATTAACTTGAACAAAATTAAAAATATATACGACGTCATTTAATACCTAATGACGAACATTTAGTCCTTTATTTTTCAACAGTTCTTTTTTGTGATTTGCTATTGACTGCTATATACCTATATAGGCTTTTTGTCATTGCTTTGATGATACACATTTTTAGTAAACGAGCAGTTTTGCTAATTATAAGGTATATATGTACTACACTAAAAGCGAATCCAATGCGAACATGCTAGAGAACTACTTGTACATAGCCAACATTTACGTATGAATAATTCGTGTTGCCCAAGAATCTCTTGATCCTCTAGCCAAAGTGTCAAATAGAATGTGGGTGTTGATAACATGATTATACGTGATGATGACTCATATTCAAGGCTAAATCGAAATCGAATGGTTTTATTTCTTAATGACTTAAATTATGAGTAGAAAAAGATTTCTTATTGCTAGCTATTGTATATTTCCGATAATTGAAATTGATTTAGATTATTACACGCTAATTACCAACAAATTACTTGCATCAAAACGATCTTCAACTGATCTTCACTTTTGGAAAAAAAAATTTCCCCCCATTATAAATTACCTAAACGCTCAGGCATCCACAATTCTTGGCACAAGCTCGCGTCTTTTCAATACAAAACGCTGCTGCACTACATGACCATGATTCGAAGTAGAATATGAAAATGATGCACCTTAATGTATAATGGCAAATCTAAAAATAACCGTGACTCATCCACGTTCACTTTTCGTTACAATATTTTTTTCTTCACAATATTAATCCTCTCCTCCACCTCCCACACGCACACGTTACGGTTTTTTTCGGTGTATATGTGTGAAAATTGGAATTTCCCCTTCAAAACTCTCCGACAATAAAAATATAGGTCTTCAGTTTCCGTTTAGTTTGCGTGTCGTGATCATCATATCTAGTTGCAAGATCTCTGATTACTCTCTACCCAACACCATTTACTCTGATCTCTCGTTCAAGTGCATCTCCAACAACACAAAATCACCATGCCCCTTATCAGACCTCACCTCTCAAACATGTGGGACTGGGACATTGTTCTGGATAGAACCCGTCCTAGCCGGTTGTTTGACCAGAACTTTGGGCTAACGTTGGACGATGACCAGATATTCGGATCTACGGCCGCTCCAGTCTCCAGTGCCTACTCGTTGTACCCTTACATGTCTAGTCATTATAGGCCCAGGAGGTTACACTCAAAACAGGAGAGTGGGGTCAGCCAAGTCGCTTGCGACAAGGAGAAGTTTGAAGTGAGTTTTTTAATACATTAATTGGCTGACATGAGAATATCAAGATATTATGTTAGCTTATCTTGACAATTTAATTCCTCCTTCTACAGGTCAAACTCGATGTCCAACAGTTCACTGCCGAGGAGATCTCTGTGAAAACGGTTAACAATGTCGTTGTAGTCGAGGGAAAACACGACGAGAAGCAAGACGAGCACGGTTACATTCAGAGACATTTCGTCCGGAAGTACGTGCTTCCCGTTGACGTGAAGCCAGAACACGTCTTGTGCAACCTGAGTTCCGACGGTGTTCTAACCGTGAATGCCCCACGGGTCGTTGAAGAAGAGGAGAAGGAGAGTGTCAAGGTTGTTCCTATCATTCAAACTGGAAGACCTGCTGTTGTGCAGAGGCAGGTTAGTAGCAGCGGGACTGGAACTGGAGTAGGCTCGACTAGTTCACCATCAGCTGGAAACGCCACATCTGGAAACACGACGATGATTAATATTCAGAGGGAGACGAGTGATGGGGATGTTGGAAAGAAGAATTAAAGATGTGTTTTTAATTTGCACGCGATCTTTTTTTTGTTAACGCTACTTCCTGTTTAGTTTACAATTTGTACTATATATATTGGCCTTGCGCTTTTTATGTTAAAATTTATGACCTCACCATGTATTTGAGAATGTTTAACAGATCGTAAGAGAATTAAAGACTAAAAAAACGTTCGTATTTGTTGCGGAATGAATTAAAAGGGGAATTGTGAATTTTTTTCTTTCTACTTCCATGAACACATAAGCACCATGTATGCTAAGATCTTTTCATTTTGGGGCTCATTAGTGTTGTCACATCTGTCATTTACGTATTTGGTGTGATGATGATGAGAATATTTTAATATGAAAGAGTTGAGACGTCTTTGTTGTCGCCGGATTTGAGTGGTGCTGGCGATTGACGTGTTGGTTTTTCGACGCGTCACTTTACAAGTGACCTTGAGATGTTACACAGTAGTTGGTTTCATGACAGGTGTGTGGATTTCATTTAGCGTTTTTGGAAGTGGAAGTATCAAAGTTATAAAAATTTATAGAATAGAATACTCTGTTGCTAAACTAATTTTTGCATCGGGGTGTCTTGAGATATTTGCGTGGTCACTTGTTGGTGCAATTTATGCGGCGTCGATGTACTTCACTTCCAAATTGGATTAGTTTTCGTTGCGGATGGTATGGAGAACTGACATTTAGAGTGTAAAATATATTATTAGGAAGCAAAATATCTTGATTATTGAGACTGGTCAGTTGGTCTGTATGCCACCAACGGTCGTCTTTGCTTATAACCCAAAATTTTAAACATATTGCATCGTTTTTATCGTCAGTTTGCTTAGACCGTTCGTTTCGTTCCATACATTTTATATTAATGAACGCTTGCGTTTGACCTAATTTACATTGTAAAATAAAACATTTGGTTCATTTGAGCTACTTACTACAACAGTTACAGTGGCAGCGGTTATATTTTTTTGCAATCCACTCTCGACAAACTGCCGCTTCAAACTCATCCTTCCTTCTTGTATCGAGAGAAGAATGGTTCTCATCATCATCCGACCGATCATCCATCACCCTCAAACAAAAGTACAACCACATATCCATAAAAGTACAAGAACCGTACCTACGTATAATCGAAGTCGTTTCGTACCCTTATTTGGACATGAATAGATAAACAAATCTGGCGTGTTTTTTTTTCGCGAGGTTTTGCAACTCTGACAAGAAGGAGCTCTGCACAGGATCTTTTTTTTGCAGGTCATCATCATCATGATCATTTTGAATATGGAATTGCTAGATTCTACTGCCAAAGAGGATGAGTTGAATGAACAGGGTTGCAAGGATAGTGCCTATTTATGGCTGGTTAATTGGGATTTCTGATGGGGATTAATTGGGTTTTTTTAAGTTGATGTGCTCTTTTAAAAAAATTAGATGTTTTTTTTGTGTAGATTTACCCCCCTCAAGAGTGGAAATTTTTACGTGGTGTAATGGGACAAGTTAATAAAATTTATGTGCCCACTTCCTTCTGGAACGTGCTATGATTCTGTAATCGATATTGTGGAAACGACAAGATTCTTCCAGATTGACGTCAACAAAAAGATGTTTCAAAGATGATGATATCGCTGCGCTGTCTCATTGCATAAACGTCGTAAAATGTCACTTTCACGAGTTATTTCTCGGTTTGAGACTTTTTTTTTTCATAAGACTTGCTATTTTTACTTTTACGTTGTAAAATGTATGTGTTCATGATGTTGCTTGTGTCTGTGTGTGGGTGGGTGGGACTAGTTATTGGTATTTGCATTTATAGGATTGCTCATATGTTTGTATATGTAAGTTTAAAAACGCTTCGTTATCAGATTTAACTATTTAAGTTCAGGTTCAAGATTAGTGTGCTCTTAGGTATTTTGACCTGTGTGATTTTTTGGTATGTTATGTTGTAGGTGGTTTTGTTATGTAGACGTGGGATGATGTACAGGGTTTTTGGGAAATTTGAAGTGGAACTTTTTTTTAGAATGGATGATTTAAGCTGATTCAGTTATCATTATGAAAAGAACACATTTTTATATAAATAAGGTCATAAATATCTTTAGAAAAGAAGCGAAGCTTTACCAACTATTATACAAGCAAAAAGTATGTTTGTTATATGAACCATTCACAAAAACATTCTAAATGGAACACCCTGTATACACTATACACATCCCATATGTATAAAAACACCTTTTCTGCATTACTTGGCATCACTCCCAAACAGTTTTCAAAACCAAAACAACGCTACTTCACCCAACTTCCTCCACTCCACCTTACTGATATAATTTTTTTTGTTGTTATTGATGCTTCACCAAAAATTATTCACAAGATTACTTCACACACCATAATACCACGTGCATAAACAAATTACCATCATCCACTTTTTCAGCTGCATTCCAAAGTGGGAAGTACCACAGTGATTCATATTTTTAAAAGATACCGACGACGACGGAACCCTAAAATACAGTAAAAACATGCACAACCGAAAAAAACATCATACTTAAAGGATTTATACGATCGAGTATTAGATCATACGTACTAAAAAGCAATACCCACGTCTACAGACACCATAATTCATATATAAAAATCATGAGCTCACTCCATGCAAAAAAAGTAGAAAATTATGACGCCAAACCTATAAGCCCAACTGCCACATAAGTACTAAGTACTATAATATACCAAAGTGCTAAAAGAATCCCACACAAAACTCCTTTGTCCAATTCAATTCATCTAAATCCCAAATACGACTACGAAGACGCGTTGCTACTTTGTTCAACGCGAAGGTTGAGCACTCTCTGTAAAGTATCATGACTATTGCTTCTGAAAAAGGAAACCAGATTACAAGCTCGTTTGTTTGTCACTTGAACAGAACCAAATACGGGGGAATAGTATAAAAACAAGTGGAGATTCAAGCGGTTGAGAACAGTTTCTGAGTGGATTCCTGAGATAGAGATTCAAGTGGTAAAAAGTGTCTTGTGAAGTGACCTTGTGAGATTATTAAATTTTTAAGTGAAAATCACTTTAAATAGTTTTTTTTGTTAAGTATTTTCTGAAAAATCTTTCAAAATACCTCTCCACGATCAAAAAATGCCAGTCCCAAACGAAAAGGTTATAAAAATCCACCGTGACTCAAACTACACTCCAACTTGGCCACCAAACCAACAGCCACAACAAAACGCAGAACAGAAACAGGAAACCCGTGAGTGGTCAACCCGAACGGTTACAAAGCGAGTAGTTCAATCCTCGGCCGACGCCACTCCACAAGTGACACAGAGCACTACCCAATCTTCCTCAAAGTCTTCCGACTTATTCAGCAACGCACATCAACAAGATAGAAGGGCTAGTTCACCCCCGAACCTGACAAGCAATATGTCAAACACAAACAGGAACACGAGCATGAAGAGCTCCAGTTTGGTGAGCAAGGCGCTCCAGGAGCTGGAAGACGGAAGTTTTGGGAAGAACGACACTACGAGCAATCAGCAGGACAACAAGCAGAGCAGCAGTTCAAGGAGGGACAGTAAGTCCACGAGTACTTACACTACTCATCAAACTATTCCGAGCAGCACTCCAACAATGGAGATCGTGCCTAGTACTGGCCCTGTGAGTCCTGGAGGCTGGAGCATGGGGACTGATGCTGGAGGTGATGTTCCAGTTACTTATGAAATCGTGACAAAGGCAGATGGAAAGAAGGAGTTTCAGGTGAGTTGAGTTTACCGTGTAAATTTTTTGGGGTAACTTGAGAAATTAATAATAAATGACTTGCGTTTAATTTAACAGCTTCTCCTTACTGCCAACAACTTCTCCCCTGAAGACCTCCAAGTAAAATTAACGGACAACACCCTGACCATCTCTGGAAAGCACGAGGAACGCTCTCCAAACGGCGCGTTCTCTCAAAAGTCCTTCTACCGCTCCTGTACGATCCCCTCAGGCGTTCAGCCCGATCAACTTAACTGCTCGTTGGACTCGTGTGGACGTCTTAAGATCACAGCCCCTGTGCCAGATCCAGAGAAACAAAGTCACAGAACAACTAAAACGATTACAACAACTCACAGAGATTGGGCTGACAGTGGGGTGGTTCCAAGTGGATTCAAAATTGGACCAGGGGCTAAGGAACAAGTTGTCACTGTATGGAACGAGCAAGGAGGTGACAATAATGGTGGAAGTAATGTCGTGAGGAAGGAAGAGAGAACCAGTTCTAAGACTGTTAGGACGTTTAAGACAGTGGCATAAATTAACGGAATGGTGATATGATGATTGGGGAACGATTATTGTATATTTTTGTTTGAATATTTTTGAGCTTTTCTTTTCTTAATTTGTAACTATACTTTTTTTTGGCGCGCGGATTGTAAATACCCGGTATTAATAAAAAACGTTTTCATTAAAAATCACGGAATTTTTTTATTCATTTTTTTCATAATTGCTGAATAGTTGTAGAAAAAATATACAAAATAGAGTAACATGATAAAACATTATGATCAAGGGATGGTCCTGTAAGCATTGGTCTTAAATTGTTGCTGAACGTTCCTCTGGTTTCTTGGGCTGAGTACACCTGGAGCGCCGTAAGCTTGATATCCTCCACCACTGCTGCCCCCTTGGAATCCAGTGCCGATTCCGATTACACCTGGGTCACTAGGTCCTGGAGGTGGGGAACTAGGGCGCTGTCCACCGTTACCACCTTGGAAGCCAGGTCGGACTCCTACTGGAGGTGGACGGTTGCCTCCACTGCTACCTCCATTGTTGCCTCCACTGCTACCACCGCTGCCGCCACCACCAAATCCTGGAGCATTATCACCTTGCAAGAAGAAAAGTGAAGGTTTCTCAGCTTGAACAGAGGATCTAGTGTCTTGTAACTGCAAACTGTGGTCAGCAGTCTGGGGCAACACGTAGATCTCGGTTTGTTGTGGATTTCCTGGGGATCCTCGTAGTGCCACGTTGTGGATGTAGTTAGTTGGTGGGGGTTGGACAAATATCACTTGTTTTGGGGTTTCACCAGCGTTTATTTCTGCGTCGTGGGCAATTTCTAGAGTTTGAGGTTGTTGGTCGCTAGTTTTGCAATAGTAGAAAGTGTTTCCATCTTGGGATGGAGCGGAGGCAGGGGAGGAGCAGTAGCGCCGGAAGAGGGACAGGAATTGGGCGGATTCTTGGGGGGAGAGGGTGCGACCTCCGGCGTTTGCCAACGCTGCTACCGTGAGGAGGGGCTGCGGGAGTTCAGATAAATAAGTTTGTTAAGTTTTTGGAAATTTAATTTCAAATTTTATATTTTTAAAAAGGAAATTAGCGCCTTACCAGGATAATTTTCCAGATCATTTTGATTTCTGTTCGAAAAACTGTCAGTCTCAAAAGAAGAAATATTCTCTCTTTACCTAACTGTATTGACTTGTGTTGCTTAACTGATGACTTTTGAACCTTGTCAATTTCGTATTTATACTATAATCAGTATGTTGGTTTTACGCTTAATTGCACGGTAGAGAGAGACTCGTTTTAAGTGCGGCTATTTACTGACCGATCCCACATGAGTCAACAAAGTACACAAGCGGTTGCCTCACACAATGTGACTGTGATTTTTGAGACTTTTTAGCCCTACCATTTCTATATGTGCACGAAAAAAACGGTGTCAATTGGACTCGTGTAGGTACGTTATATAAACTAAACGATTAGTTTATAAAAAAACGTTATGAAATTTTTCTTATTTGTTTTTGATTGGTGGGTTCAGCCTGTAAAGTGTTAAAATTATGATGTGTTCATCGATTTGTGTGTACTTAAAAATTTGTTTGCATGGTTGATCGTCTTCGATGGATGGAAGAAAAAGGGAAAATGGTTACTTGAGTCTTAGAAGATGAAAGCTGCCTTGACATGAATTTTCTTTACGAATGGATGGATGATTGGAAATCGAGAGATTGACTTATTGCAGGTGTATGCGTTTTGACGTGGATTTAAGTATGTTTTGTTATGGTGCAAAGGTAATGGGTATGGTGTTTTAGAGGTAGTTTTGCGAGGTAAAAAGTTGTAGTCAAAAAATAAAATTGGACTTATACAAAATATGAAGTTTATTAAAAACTCATCATCAAAATGTTATTTCAAACTTCACAAACAAAATTAGCCTTCCAACCGCCTCCTCATATCCCTCAACTTCTTAACCTCGTGGTTATCATTCCTTATCATCCCTTTGGGAAACTCAAAGTCATAGTCCTCGTAGTAGTCATCCCTAAAAGGCTCCTCTTCAGGCTTCATGTGTTTCTTCATAGTGTCCGTGTAAGATAGCTGCACATTTTTATTCTGTGTAGGATCCCAGGGGTACTTGTTTGGCTTCGGGGTTTTCTTCTTCATGCCGAGGGCTCGGGCGTGGCGATTGTGGGCTGATGATAGGTGAATGATTTGCGTTAGTGGGTTTTTAAAATATATTTTTTTAAATCACAATATTACGAATAAGCTTTGTTCGTTACCCGATTCCGCGAATTCTGCTGGCCAGGCCATCGACTCCACTAGGAAGCTGGACAAGACAGCTAGTATAATTAATTGGACGTACATGGTTTCAAGATGCAATATCAAATGCTGGTTTAATATGTTAAATGTTGCAGTTTGCAGTATTGCTTGCACAATCAATAAAGATCCCCAATCATCGGATGTAGTTCGTTCTCTGGCGTCATCATCATAATCATCATATAAACTAAGCTAACGACCAATTGTCGCATTTTTTAATCATTCACGTGTAATCTAAATTATTGTGCTAAATTGGGATATTTATTGAGTGATAAGAGCATCATGGATTTACGTACTATTGTTTCAGTGGTTGTCTTAAATTCTTGAGTAATAAATTGATCATGTAACTAAACTCAAGAATCTAGAGACGATGCTGACGAATATTTTGGGAAAAAAATCTTCTAAATTAGTTATTTAACTGTCACGTTAATCTACAGTCTTAAGGTACATATGCTGCATCTTGTCTAAAATTAATGAAGAAAAATGCCACGAAGATAATTGGTCGTAAACAATCAAGCATTCAGCTCAGTACAAACATTCTCAAATTCTTTAAGGTAGACAAAGACAGTAAAACACGTTTAAAAATATGTCCATCCAAATTCCTCCAAACAGCATCTCTTGGTTTTATTTGTTCCAATTACCATGTCATGAATTATTTACAAGCATCTCACAAATGAGCGTGATAATTACCACCGTAAACGGTTTTCTAGTAAAGCTTGGCTATTTCACTTGCATAGCTTCAAAGAGTTCTTTTAAAACGCTACGAATTTAATAGCAACGTGATGGGTCATATAAAAACATCTTAATTTTTTTCTTTACCAAAATAAAAACAGCTATTTTGCTATCATGACTTTTAAAACTCATGTTTGTGATATAAAACCTGTTTTACGACGGCACATGAAAAACCCTTACGAAAAACCAATTTTCATCCTATCATTATCATCACCGGATTCACATAGAAAATTATCCCCCACCCACACTACACACAGGTAAATAACATACAGCAACCCAGCACATAACTGATCAGTTTTTTCATATTTTACCTGCCAGGTACATACATAGATGCAAGTAACAGGTTCTCAGTTTCCCATCCCGTAAACACACAAGTAGGTATACACAACACACATATTTGCAAAATGTCCATGAGAGAAATTTATTATTCATGCGATGACCTACTGAATACTGCTTACTGCTCATTTTATGCTTACCGTATGGCACTCAAAATATTTATGCATGCTATATGTATTTTTTTCACGATTTTCAACATTGAAAATACCTATCTTGTTGAATGATTATTTGAGATAATAACTTGTGAATTGCCCTTGCGATGATCCAGTGTATGCTTCTTGATTAGTTTTTATTTGCGTTGGGGTTTTGGGTTTAGTTGGTTTTGTGCTCTTTTTGTTTCCTGTTGAGTTTGCTTCTGAATTTTTTCGAAATCTGTCATGAAATTACAACAATGCCGCCACCACATCAAACAGCCATACAACTCCAAACGCTCAACTCTTCGAATAACAATATAAAGTATACGTTACCATACGACTCATCCTCTGACGATGATGAAGAAACCCAGTACAAAAAACAACCCTCCACAGTCAATACAACCCATCATAATCATGAAGACCTTTTCGAACTTCCCCCACTCTCCACAACCGTGACCATCTCAGACATCCTGTTCAACGGTGTAGTGTTGATTATCGTGTGTGTAAATCTAGTCACTGACTTCACGCTAGTATGTTACCATTACGCAGAAAAGGACTACTGGGCTTCCGCTTTGACGGCGGGGTGTGTCGTGAGCGGAGGAATTGGTTTGATTGGCCAGTTTTGGGGGGTTACGTAAGTTGAACTGGGGTATGCTTTAGAATGACAAAAAATTCTGGAAAACCCTTTAAAAAAATGCTATTTTTTAGGTACGACCAACTTGACCGCATATACAACCGGGGCAAGTGTGTACGGATTGTGGTCAACTCGTTCCCTTGGATGGCTACCATTATCACGTGAGTTTTAAACTCTATTACTTATTGTAGCATTAGTTTGGAATTTGCGATAAGAAAGTTTTTTTTCAGGTCATACCAAACGCTTTCAACGGCAGTACAATCCCGTAAGAACCCCATGATAACCAGAACGTATGTAAAACTGCAAGAACTATCACAATCCTTTCTCCGCGTCCAGGGATTCGCCCAAGGAGCACCACAAGCTGTTGTACAATTGGTTGTGTTGTTGGAGGAGTCTGGGGATGTTGGGTGGATGAAAGAGGTGTTGCTTGGAACATCGATAATCACTTCTTTAACAATCATAATGATATCAAACCTGCCCCTGAAAACAGACGAGCTAGTGGGAAATTCTCGGCCCAAACCAGCCGCTTATAATCCTTATACAAGAGTGTTTATTGGGCTAAGGATGGTGTCCAGCTTTGGTGAGTAAATTCGTTACAATTCTAAATAGTTATAATATATTTAATTAATTAATTAAATTTAAATACCAATTTCCAGCCTCTCGAACTCTATCCCTCGCTGTGCTCTTTTCAACGTGCAGATGCGCAATACCCCAACTGATCCCAGATTCCACCCCGTTCATATCCCACGTCATACCCCTTTCACTTCTACTCCTCCCTCGGTTAGTAATGACGCTCACGGAATGCACACTATCCAAGTTGTCAAAACACACAGCAACAGTAGCTCCCCAAAAATTTGGAGACATCCTGATTTCCTATATTGCCACAGTGTTCATCCACTTTAGTGACCCTGTTTGGGTATTTTGGTATGTCAGCGTTGAAACAGTGTGCTTTGTCCTTTTCGGGGTTGTCGTTGAAGGGGTACTGGGTACTGAGTGCTTGCCCATAAGTGTCGGGGTAGTTTGTCTGGTGGTGTTCGTATTTTTGTTCTGGGTCGTACCCTGTGTCGTTCCAGTTATCAGGAGGTTTATAAAGAGAAGAAGATGAAGGGGGGTTGTGTTTTTTACAAGATTTTGTTTTCTAAAACGTTAGCCTATAGTGGTGTTCATTCCCTCATAGTCTTCTTCTTGACCAACACCTTATCTAAAACCTCATCCTACTTTGGCACGTCACCAAACAACAAATTCATCTCAAGATACTCTTGACATTAGGCCAAAACGACTTCCCTTTTTACGATAAGCTTGTGTTGTCCCACCAAATCGTGCAAAAAATAATCAAAAAACTAGGAAGAGTTTTTACATCCAGACCAACCCTTTTTCTTAAATCGTCACACCATACACCACAAAATCGTGAAACTCGTAACGAAACTACGCATTAAGTATAATAAAAATTTGGAATAATGACTAAACGATCAGATCGAAAAGTGAGCCTCACTCTGGATCGGAACACTTTGTCTTTTGTGTTTGTTGAGAAACGTTGTGTGGTTTTCGGTGTTTAAAATTTTAAACGACAAATTATGGAGAGGTTGAGAGGGATTCACAGGGTTATCATCCTGTCACACTTAATTACAAATGTGTGGTGTGGTGGAAGTAGTAGCACGATATCAATATACCAGTCGACGAGTAGTGTGCCCCCGTTGGCAGAAAGCTTTTCTGAGGGCGCTTGTATTATTCCACAAACTACGAAACAGTTGGATCCGAAATGGGTAAGCATTAAAAATCTTTAAAAATATATTTATGGACCTACTTAATTTGATTGATATTTTTGTTCCCCAGCTTGTTCGCCAGTCAACGTTCTACGTCCCAATAGCATCCCAGTTCACGTACAGGCTATACGCTGAAACGTTCTTGTCCCGTGCTGGGGTATCAGAGCAGGACGTGCGTTCCATGTGCTTGACCATGGATTTCTTCCCGGATGGCCCTGGGGTCAATGTCACCAACACTGGTTACGATCTCAGAGAGTTCAAGCTCACTTGCCCTGTCATTTGGAGGGGACAGTTTACTTGTTTGCCTATTGGAGGATCTCCAGGGACGAATGTTGGGAGGGCACGTGAGTCTTTTAAAAATATTTTGTGATTAATTATTAAGTTACCCCAATTAAATGTAAAATGTTTAATTTGCAGGTTCTACGGACAACTACGTGGTCAGTGTGGACAACCAATCGTACATGCTGGTGGTTCGGTGTGTAGACGGTTTCTTCCGAGACTACATGCTGCTTACTACACGTCCTGTAGTTTCCCCGGAACTCTATCACACCGTCATGTCGACGATCAAGGACCTAGGCTTTGACGAGAAGAAACTCCAAATGGTGACGTATGACAGTTGTCTGAGAACGGATAGGTTCGTTACAGCTGTCAGCGTTCATCACCACCATAACCATCATCATCACCATCATGGTGAAGGGGGTCGTCGGGTGGAGGAGTCGATTACTATCAAGGCGGGAGGAGCGGATGGGTTGAGCGTTGTGCAGGGTGGGAGGCCGATTCCTAGTAATCAGTTGAGACCTAGTTTTGGGACGACGAGTGGGGGGAGTAGGAGGATTAGCTTTGGTGGGGGTGGGATTCCTATAAGTGGAAGTATTGTTAGTAGTGATGGGGGTGGTAGGGAAGGAAGAGGGAGGGGAAGAGGTGGTGGGGGTGGGGGGAAGGTTGAGGAGCTTGAAGCGTTTTATGCCATAATTCCGTGATTGAAATAAAGTGGAAGATTGATTTTGTTTTGTGTTTCTAGCGTGCTCATTCTTTCATGATAATTTATTATGTACATAAACTGTTTCTCGTGTTGCAATTTGCGATAGAAAACTCAATTCAAAATAAAAACTTGTTGACCTAATTTTTGATTCATGGAATCCAACAGTCACGTCACAGTACACATTTCTTGGAAATGTGGCTCTCCATTCATTTCAGAATTATTTTAGCTCGTGTATTTTACTTCTCATCCAGACTTGCATAATGAACAACATAAAATCGTTGCTACTCATAGTCCTTCCCATTGTAACTGCCCCGCCACCTCCACCTCCAGGCTCTGATCCCAAGCCATTAGAAACTCCCCGAGTCATATTCTCCCCAGTATCGATTTGGCAGGCATTTTGCGACGAAAAACTGCTATTTGAACCATACGTCAATATTTGGTCGGGGGAGGAAGAAAGGACGTTTGTAAAAGGGAGAGGTCCAGGATTCATTGATGTTAGGGATATGAACGACATATACGTTTGTACTAATGGAGTGTAAGTCTGAATTTTAAATATAATCTGGTTTGTTTTATTATTTTAATAATTTTGCGTTTTTTGTAGCGTGATGATGTACTACGCAAATACACACCAAATGGGAGATATTTTTGAAGAAGGGGAGTTGAGGTGGGCGCCTCACTACTGCCAGTTGCATAATCCTACTTGTGGACCTGGCAAGATTCAGCCGAGGAAGCATGTCAGTTTTATACAAATGTCAACTCTATTGCAACTTGCAACAAAGCATTCATCTGCATACTAATTAATTCCAGCTCAAGGCAATCCTACTAATAGGCCATCCAAAAGACTACAGAAACCCAGCACTCCAAATGTTCGTATCCCCTTATTACAAAAACGGAACTGTATTCACCAACACTACGTTTGATGCAGGTTGGTACAACCTCACATCCTATCTAATGATCAACGACATGTCCGAGTGCATTGTCGAGAGGGGTATCGAGAAAGCGTTAGTTCGGATCAACATAAACGCTCCAACATACAAAGATGAGTTTGAACCTGACCCTAAAGATCCTCAAAAGTACCTAGACAAGCGTCAATCATTTTGCAAATTTGATGCTGGAAGAATGCTTGGTCAACTACACGAATTTGCAGAGCTTCAAGATGCCAAACACGAAGTTCTCAGTAGGGAAACTGTGGTTGCGCAGTGGTACTTTGATCACTTTGTGTATGTCGATCCTAGTCGGTTTCTTGGGTGTTTGAGATACCCTGTGTTTAATCAGAAGATGTACGAGATTATCATGAATAAGTATTGGATGAAACACGATCCTTTGAACTCTACTATTAAACTCGTTCCTGTCGCTGATCTTGACGAGTTTAATCCACAAAAACGGGAGAATAAATCAGAAGAGTTTTCTTTCTGGCATGCTGAGTTTAATGGGAAGAAGCGATTTGAGTGGATAGCTGTGTCGGAGGATCCTGATAAAGATTTCGATGGTGCTCCCAATGCTTCAGCCAAGTATGAAGAAAAGTCAAAGACTTATTTGGAAGCAAAGAAAAATCATACTGCGGATAATGCAACTATTGAAGAGGAATTTAAAGCGTACTTGCAGTACCACTTGTACCCGTTCCGGAAGGAGTACTATGACTTGTACACGGTTACTACTGCAAGAGTAGAGGACATTACTAAAGGGTGGGAAGATGCATTTAAAGACATTGAGGAGTGTAAGCTTCAAGACTTTTTAAAAGAGGCTAACGAAGCGATGAAGAATAGATCTATTTTGTATCATCAGTTGCGTGATAACCCATACGACGATAGCTTGAAAGAGAATTACGATGATGCTCAGGAGCAAGTTGATGGTGCGTTCAAAGAGTTGGATGTCTGTACGGCCAAGTTGGGGAGACATGTGTCGGAAGCGGAAGTTGGGACGACAAACTACTGGAGGTATAGGGAAGCGTTGGCTTCAGCTGGGAGGAAGTTAAGATGGGCTTGGGCTACGGCGGAGAAGAGGAGGGAGCCAAAGTATAAAACTACTAAAGACCCGATTACTGATCACAATTTGTCGTTGTCCAATCGGGAGAAAGATGGGTTGAATTATACGGGGTGTGATTATTTGGCTGGGAGGTCGGGTGAGTATGACTACTATGAAACGTACGGGTTTGACAATTTAAATTATCGTAATATTTTGTTACAGAAACATGCCACAACATCCGCCCGTCGTCTCAACGCGCCCACTCAATCTACCTAGCTCGGATTGGAAAGGGCCTCAAGTGGGAAAGTGAGGAAGACGAGTGGCGAGACATTGTGTTGGATCTCATTGCTGATATATTTGCCAAAACGTGCCCCTACATAAGAAACGGGGCTGATATGGCTGCAGGGGTGAACAGGATAATGAAGGCGTACCTGATGAAGGAGCCTAATGGTACTGGGTTTGAGGTACCTTTTCGTGGGGCGAGGTTGTATGGACATATTAACATTGGTGGGGATCAGTTTCTTAAAGATGTTTATGAGGATACTAGAGATGCGATGGGGGAGAAACTGGGCAAGAGGCGGAAGTTTTGGGATTATATCATTCGGTGAGTGGGTATAAAGTTTAATTTAAACAATTAGGTTTCTAATGAGGTATAATTCCCCCGCAGGATGTTACAACAGTGTAAAGGAAACGCGGAGAGAATAATTTTCGTGAAAAGCAGAGACGAAACTGGAGTTCCCCTCTTGAAAAGGTACGATGCGGACAATGGAACGAATGACTTTATGCCAGTTGACCAGCTACACATGGTTGAGCAGGCAGATAGGGAGTACGTGTTTAACTGGGTTGTAGACACCAACTGGAAAATGTTTGCGACCGTGTTGGGCTCATGTATTAGGTCTTACAGTGATAAGGTGCCGTTGATGGCGGCTCAGTTTTACTCAATGTATTCTGAAGATTTTCTTCATCCTATCAGGCAGATTTGGTGAGGCAGATGTAAACTTATATGTATGTTTGAGATGAATTGATTTCACAAGCAAATTAACTTGTAGGATGAGCCACCGAGACAACCCAATCTTCAGGTACATCCTTGGAAACTTTTACGGTGGTAAGGCTGAAAAGTGGATGAAGTATTGTATGGAGGCTGCATTTATCAACACGGAGGAGGAGACATACAGGCCTTTGAGGTGGTTGCTCGTTAATCAGTTTAGCGAGTTGAATTTCTTCGCTACTGGACCGATGGCGGGGTCAAGTGGATTTTATTTTGATGAGCATGAACATGAACATTAAAACGATTGTGAAAATTTACTTTGTCGTTTTTCTTCTTTATGGTTGCCAGCCTTCAACGCACATTTGTCTTCTTGGCTCCTTTTCGGTCACGGTTACAGGGTCTCTGAAGCGTTGACCAACTGGTGACATTTGTGCTCCACCTGTTTTATGCGTGCGCAGAATTGGTTTGTTGGCGTCTGCGTTGTCTGCTTTGATTCTGATGGAGCCTGCAATGCAAGCATGTTGTTCTTATTCGCGGAAGTATTCTTTGCATGCATGGCTTGTCGTTGAAAGGAGTGCACTAATTGGATAGACCGATTCCACCAAAGCATTGTCTCATTTAGGTTAATTTAGGTTCGGTTTTTGTTCACTGTACACAATATAAGATAAGATTTTTTCACTTTTCTCAAAAAATTAGTTCAGCTCTCATTTGGGGCATTGAAGAAATTGCGTGGTCACTAAAACATATCTTTGGAATATCGTCGTCATTGTTCAAAAGCAAATTAACAATTTTTACAGAAAGAATTATAGGTATTAAAACAACATTTAAAAACGCCAAAAAATGATACCAACAGCACCCGGGATTCCCAGGCGGTCACCCATCCAAGTACTAACCAGGCCCGACGTTGCTTAACTTCAGTGATCAGACGAGAACTGGTGTGTTCAACGTGGTATGGCCGTTGGCGAAGATGTGACTCTTTTATGCACACTTTGAGTTTGGTCTTTTGCTGCTGCTGTTCAAGGGTTCATGTTCCGTATTCCGTATGATATGCGATGCAGTACTAAAAACTGCTACATAATATTACATTTACATGCTTAAATTTTTTTTTTGCTTAAATGCTTAAATTTAGTACTGTACTTTTATTGTATGTAAACTGTTTTTTTAGTCTACATCATTTAAATGTGTAAATATTTACTGGAGATGAATTCAGTACTATTAGCTCTAAAAATTGTATAAAAATTATTGATATCAGTCTTGGTGCAGCAGTTTGCAAGGGTAAAAATACAAACGTGAGAATATACGTGAATGAGGGCAAAAGCAGAGAAAAGTGGGCACAGAAAAGAAAGGTAAAAGAGGCAACGCGGACAGAGATGAAGAAAAAGAATAGACTACAGATGAATTGAGAGAAAGTATTGAAGAAGTAAAAAAGCATAAGCGGTGACGCGACAGATACTCGAGCTTTTGTGTTTAAAAATTACTCAGCTCAGAAATTTAACCAAGGTATCCAGCACCAAGACCTTGTCCAGCGGCAACTGGTGCTCCAAGTCCTCCTACGTAGCTGCTGGCTCCTCCATGTCCAAGTCCTCCAAGACCTCCAAGTCCAGCTCCACGACTTCCTAGTCCAGCTCCAAGACCTCCAAATCCAGCTCCGTGGTGTCCATATACAGCTGGGTGTCCAGCGACTCCCTTGTTGACAACTTGAGCTTGGAATCCACCGTGTGGGGTGACAATGTAGTTGACAGTGCGGAGAACTCCGTCAGGTTGGACGAGACTGTATGATCCTCTGGTTACTCCACCGTCACGGATTTCAGAAGCGCTCTTCTGGTCTCCAGTGTGCTTGTCAGCGACTCCGTAACTGTATTTGTATTGGGGGTAGGCCTGGACATTGGATAAGAGCGAATTGTTTTTAAAACTATTGAAATATGTTTGTGATGATATAAAAATTAGATATTTTTTGCACTTACGTGGACATCGTGGTGACCAACTGGTGAGACAGCGACGGCAGAGGCGACAACAGCGGCCAAGGCAAAGAAAATCTGTACATAGACCAAATTTATCACATAAATAAAATAATTGTATAGCTTTATGAATCTTACAATTTAATCTTAATAATTTTAAGAAACTAACGGTAGCAGAGTTCATGATGATGATTTCTTGAAGAAGTTTAGGGAATATTGGAAGCAAGTTAGTTGGAAGGACTCGAGTGAGTAGTTAATATGGTTCTGAATGATTATCCCTTTGGGTCATGAGACTTTTATACCCCTCACGATTAAAATGCATCTTTGCGTGTAATTTTTTGCATTAAATGAAACGGTACTAAATATATATTGGTAATTAGTAATTGGTAGAATAGACTACTGAAGAGATGATTGCTTAATTCCAGAGTTAGCTAATTAATTCACAGACATACACATATGTATATTATGTTATGTCTAATGTCTACTAATTTACAATTAAGAGCATGCAATTGTTGGCACATTAACTACAAGAATTAAAATGGCACACTATCTAACTAAAGTACTATATTTATTCTATATTTATGAAATAACGATGATTTCCCCCTGGGGGGAATGGCAAATCACCATTACTTCGAAATTGGAAATACCTATTCTTTTTTCTACATTTCTCAAAAGATTAGCTCAGCTTTTGTTTGGGGCACCTCAAGACTTTGCGTGGTCACTAAAACATGTTTCTGGGACATCGTCGTAATTGTTCAAATAAAAAAAATGCAGAAAGAATTAAAGCTACTTCTGCTCTGCACAAAAATAAATCATCAAAAAAAGAATACCAACAGCACCCGGGATTCCCAGGCGGTCACCCATCCAAGTACTAACCAGGCCCGACGTTGCTTAACTTCAGTGATCAGACGAGAACTGGTGTGTTCAACGTGGTATGGCCGTTGGCGAAGGAAGGTTGCATTTACTTACACTTTGTTCTTTGTTGCTCGTAACTTGTGGTCAAATTGATTATGGAATGACGAAGAGAAATGCATTGAGCATTGCATAAATCGTAATTCTCTGTCACTGCTGACGGTTTGCTGATTTGACACCAACAAACATTTCAGACATTTTGTTTTTATTTTCATTTTGCATATTAATTCGTCAAGTTTTGTTTTCAAAAAAGGGGAAATACATTCGAAAATTTAGATTAAACGCCAGTTGAACACTTGGTTCGACAATAACTGCATGCCATGCAATTATTCTGTCTCAATAAAAACCAAGAAGAATCTCAAGTCCCCCCAGAAAACACATCAAAGCCATACAAATAATATGCACGCCAAATAGTACATACAACAAATTCATATGCATTTTTGCATCCCATACTGCACACTTTTATAGCACATTGCATTGCATTCCATACCAAAGTCCAAATACTTTATACAATCTTTCTTGTCTACCCAAAAGTCAACCCAAAAAAATCTTCAAACTCTACTCACTTCATTCAGTTCAGTTCATGCCTATTTGTCCCAAAAAAATATATCTCTCCTGTCAACCATGTAACATCTAAATCCATCCATCCAAAATCCAATCTACCAACACTCAAAAAATTCCTTTACCTTTTTTTCATGCAATATACCTTACAGCTGATATACATCTGTATAAACCATAAAATACACACACAAAACCCCTTTTCGTTTAGCACACTTACACATTACATCTCAAAGGCAAAACTCCATCCATATAGTCAAGTAGAGCCAAAAGCCAACATCCACACAATCCCACTTCCCTGTACACAATAAAAACTATCCCATTTTCATTTGTGCCATTTCCCATTCTCTCTCCTTTTTTCATACCTCTTCTCTGTCTCTATACCCCATATAGCCAAAGCCAAACACAAAAGAACAAATATATTTAGCAATTTTTTTTCGCGAATGCGTACGTACTATCATCATCACACAGTTCCATGCACACACGTACAAATATAACATACCATGACAACACAAAGTGCTTTCAATACAAATGATACTTGAAAATCAAGTGTTTTTCTGTACAAAAACATTTTTTTATTTCAATAGCAACTTAATATTATAGTAAAGCACACACACGTCTAGCTAGAGATAGAATATAGAATGTGTAGAATAAAAGCACTACTCCATCAAACAAAAAAACTAGTCCAATTTTTTTTTATTACGTTTAGTCACCATTTATCAAGCAAACCTGAAAGAAACGAAATTAAATTCTCAGTCTACAGTCTAAGTAAAAAAAATGTCCCTGTTACTTAATTTAACCCTTTTAGTACTTTTAGTATACCTTCCTATTATATAAACCTTCGTTACATAAACGTTTTATTGAATAAAAAAAATTCCAGACATAGTCGTGTCGTACTCCAGGAACCTTCAATCCAAGCATTCCAAAGAAAATACAAAGGAAGTCACATAGTCAATCTAATCATCATCATAACATTTTCAGTATTATGAAACTATAAAAATGTATAAATACGTGTAAAATTCACACTTTCAAAATAATAAGCGTGCTGACATAATGGGTTTTTCCAGTGCTTTCGTAAACGCAAAATAAAATAACACTTTGTTTTGTTTTCTAAACATGATCGAAAGGGTTGTTGTCTTTCAAAAAGGAAGAGAAAGAGAACAAGTAACGTAAACAGTTTTTACGATGTTGGCTGTAGTGTAGATTTTCGAACTACAAAAAAATCTGTCAACGAACGTGCAACGAGTTGGAAAAGTAAACATCAAAAGCAACGTAGCATTATTTGCAAGGTCACAACACAATATGCAGTGGATACGCAGAAACATGACATCAAAACCAAATATGAACGAAAATCCAATAATCTTGACAGAAAAACTCGATAAGTTGTTCAAAAGATAAGATAAAGACAAGAGCCATTAACTGAAGAAGTGGACGAAGACGAAGAATAAAAGCCATCTTATTGAAATATTATTTGTGGAGAATTTTTTCTTAATAAAATAAGCAAATAAACTGAACATCAGTATAATAATCATGCTCCTGTGTACATAATATAATCACTCAACAAATCCAAGAACAACTGCCCCACAAAAAAAATCCAGTAATCCGACTCACATCATCACAAAATGACTCAGAACTAAACCCCATCCATAAGAAGAAAAACGTGAGTGCAGTATGGAATATGAAAAGGATTAGAAAAAAAGGTTATAACATTATCCAGCTTAAAGCAGAGAGACCATCAAAAAATCTAATCTAAATGAGTCATCATCACAAAGTTACACATTTAACCAAAGTACACACGCACTATCGTACTCTAGAAAAGTGGTCATTTAAAACGAAACGAGAAAACGTAAATTACAATAATTATTTTCTCTGTTGCAACTTGAAATTATGATTTTGAAGGGCAGACTGGATTTTAGCGTTTATCCTCTTCGTTGCTCTCTACTACGAGTACCATCACCAATACATTTTAAAATGCAGACTGAATTTTAACTCAATATATATTTTAAAATAAATTTAGTTTTAAATATTTTTTCTGTTAAAAAAAAGTTTAAATTAAAGTCAAGAAACGATCTTTAAAAAATTATACACTCAAAAACCATGTCGTCAACTTCCCCAACAAAACCAGGAAAACAATCATCATCATCAACCGTCCACCAGAAACTCTCGCTACTAACCGCTTCAGGATCTACCTCATCGTCATCCTCGTCAAAACCGTTTATCAAGAGCAAGTCACAAACTACCAGCTCGCTAGCATTCCCCTCGTTCAGATTTAGTCCAGAGAGTGAGGAGATACAAGAGATTACAACAGATAGTGGTGGGGGAGGAGAAACTGGGGATGAAGTGAGAAGAGCTAGTGTTAGTGGGGGTGAAGGGGGTAAGTAGTCATAATTTTAATTTAGTTACAATTAAGTTTAAAGTTTATCAACCAATCAATTAAAATTTCTCCCTTATTAGATCGCACCACACCACCACCTCAAGACCCCCAACAATCAACCTCAAAGTCCACCTCCGGAGGAGATATCTCACCTTTAAAAGAATACATTCTCAAACACAAATGGGCCAACAAATGGGAAAAGCGCTCCCTCTCATTAGACCTTGACCTCAAAGGAAAAATCATCACAGCAATCGAAGACAAACGTCGCTCATTCGTCTCCCATTTCTATAACGAAGAAGACGAAGCAGCTGAGATCCTCCGGGACGTTGAGCCCCTAACTCCAAACATGATCACAAGCTCATGTTCCATTCCAGAGCAGCTCGCAACCTCCTCAAACGCTGCAGACCAAGAAGAAGATATAAGCACACATAGCGACAGCCTACTGAATCGATCCAGAAAGTTCAATCGCTACAACTTTGACGAGGAAAACAACTCAGACTACTTTGATGACTTTGATTTGGGAAGTAGCTCACTCCCAAACACGCCCATAACTAATTTACTCCCGGATGACTTGAAAGACTTAATTGTCGAAGAAATTGGAGTGGACTGCTGCGAAGATTCGAGCATGGTGGGGGAGGATGGAAAAGTCAACTTATCGTTGCTCCGGGAATTCGTTTTACCACCTGAATTTGTTCAGGAGCGATTCCAAGGGCTACCCACACTTTACAATCCACCAAGCGTTGTAAAGGGTCTCCGAAAGTATCCGCTACAAGAGGCAATTAGTGAAGGTGGGACACCAACTGAGGAGGATGAAGAAGAAAAACCTGTACAAGAATCTGAAGAGTCTGTGAGAGAGCGGAAGCGTCTATTACTATTGCGGGAGAGCCACACGAAAGTTATGTTGTCCGCTGTGATAAGGAAGGTGATCCAGGATCTCACGCACCATCCTGGGGTCAAGTACTGGATCGGGATCTTGGCTGTAGTGTTACTTTTAGATATGGGAAGGATTCTCACTAATTTAATCTGGTTCGGGTTGGGAGGAGCTGGTATCGTTATTGCAAATCAGGTTCTTTGGAACCCGGAAAACGAGGAAAAGGAAGAGAGGAGTGATCCGAGAGTGGGAATGGGAAATAAGGAGATTGTTGGAGGTACTGAGAGTGGAATGCTTACTGAGGCGTATTGGAGATCACAGGTTAGTTTGTGAATAAACTTGGTTGGGTTTTATTTTTGTACATGTAATTAAACAAAACGTTTATAATTTTTCAGGGCTGGATGCTAGCACTACCCCCAGTGGATTCGGCAACCCCATTCCCCGACTACGACGCGTTTAGCTTCCACCTCCGCAACACAAAGTCAATTTTTGTCCGTCTGGATGGCCCAAACCTCTTGATATCTCATCCACATCCTCGCCACCGCATCCCAAAACGACGGTTATGGGATGACCCTCTCATCACTACCGACATCATATTTATCAAACACCAGCACTACAACATTTACGGAGCCAAGGTCGAAATTGTGCCCACTGGACTGGCGAAAAAGCGGTGTTGGTGCAAAAAGTATCCGATAGCTATCACTCTGGCTTGTAAGGACAGGTATGTTGGGAAGCTGACTGAGGTGGAGACTGGGAGCCCCGTAGAGAGTGAAAGTAACGGAAGTGTAAGTTTTAGTAAGGATGATAAAGGCAACGGAAGTGTTAAGGTGGCGGGGAAAGCGGAAGGGTTACGCGGTGAGGTCCATAAGGAGGAAGGGAAGTGCTGGGGGAAGACCTTGTATCTTTTTGCGAGGACAGATCGAGAGAAGGATGATTGGTGAGTAGGAACATTTATTTTGAGTAATCAATTACGAAATAATTAAACTAAACTTGTATATTTATCGCACAGGTTCCGACGACTGGTATCCGCCTCAAAACACAACTCCGCCCACGAAAAATCGTCCCCATCCCCTAGAAACTCTCCCGACTTTACCACGTTCATCTCGTACATGAAGCGGGCATGCCCCACCCTCCACATTCCTACAGCGTTCGACAGCCCAATCTCCGCGTTGCCCATTAACAACCGCTCAACAACCCCCACAAATATCGTGTTCGAAACCATGCTCATTTCGAGCGCGAGCCCTCCAAGTGGGACGAGCTCACCCGCAAGCTCCAGGAAATCCACTCCTGAGCATGTTATCACACCGTCCCCTGGGCTGATTACGCCGGCATTTTTGAACGCTTTGATAGCGAGAATGTTCTACGACTTTTTGAGATCTCCAAAGTGGATTAACGAGGTGAAACAGATGATTGACAGGAAACTGTTCTTTTTGAGGAAGCCCAAGATAATTGAGAATTTGAAGGTGAAGGCGCTTGAACTTGGAGACTCGCTGCCTGTCATCAATCATGCTAGTTTTCCTGTGCTGGATCGGCAAGGGCTTTGGGTTGACTTGGACATTAGTTTCACTGGGAGTATAGTGGTTACTATTGAAGCTTTCGTCAATTTACTGAACATGGGGAGGTCTGGTCATGATGGGGAGTCGAGTAAGAGGGAGGTGCATACGAGGAGGCCACCTTCCGACTCACCCAACAAACCTCACGCCATGTTCGATAGTGATGCGGATGATAGCGGGGAGTCTTCAGAGTCTGAGGAGGAGCTCGAGTTGGACGAGGACGCTTTGAAAGAGCCTGCACCTCTGGATAATCGGGGAAAGATGTTCAAGTATGCAGATGCGATTGCAAAGAGTTCCGTTATGAGGAACAAGCATGTTCAGAAGGTCGTTGGAAATATTGCTGCTACTCCATTTGTGCTGACTGTTGAGATTAAACGGATTGTTGGGAGTGTGGCGGTTAATATTGCTCCGGTGCCGAATGATCGTGTTTGGATTGGGTTCAGGACTAATCCGGAGATTGATATTAATGCGAGGCCTAAAGTTGGGGAGAGGGTCGTTAGCTTGAGTCAGGTGACTGGGTGGATCAAAAAGAAGCTGTTGCTTGAGTTTCAGGTACAATGGAGTTTACTCAATATATTTAAAAAATCGTTAATTGAGTGGATTTTAACTATCCATTTGTTATTGTCACTTTGCAGCGAGTCATGGTCTGTCCCAACATGATGGACATCACAATGCCACTTATGGAGTTTGAACTGCCAAAGTAAATAGGCTTATTTAGGACTTTTGTTGATTCTCTGTACATCCAGCTTATATTGATACTTGCCAAAAGGAGAGAATACAAGAGGGAAAAAAACTTATGCTGCTTATACAAAACTTTTTGATTTTGTGATCATTCCAAAGATATAAAACTGGAGAGAATATTAATTAACTATTGAGCAAAAAAGACGAACAATCGACTGTACATAGTAATGTTAAGATTGTTAAATCATTACACTTGTTGTAAATTGTTTACGGAGGAGAGTGCTTGATAATCAAGAGTAAAAGTTGTTGCTATATTTTATAGGGCAATTATTGAGCAACTTTATAAAATACCTAGCAAATTTGTAGCAAAGTGTTTTTGATCAAGAATATGCACACGTGATTTTTGTACTTTTCAGCTATGCACTTTTTCAGTACTTTTTTGTCGTCATTCCGTGATTATACTCGTTAGTGATTTTAGTTTAACGTGCTGTATATTTTTCACCATATTGTGATTTTGTGTAAACTAATTATGCTATAAAACAAACATGTCCATTTAAACGCTACTTTTTGAAGATTGTTGAATCTATATTTAGTCGTGGATAATCACATTACATGTTTTTACAACCTCAAGTCATGATACACGATGATCTGTGATATAAGAATTTTAACATATACGATTGTTTTTAGGAGTACACCAAAAAATGATAAAATGATAAGATGTATTTTAAAAGATTTTTTCGTCTGTGTATAAATATATTGGTGCGGGAGCATGTTTAATCAGTGCGAGAGAGCGTAGCAGCGTGTTTAATTGAATGATATATATATTTGTAGTATAGGGAGGAATTCATTTACATGGAGTGAATTTTTGTGGAAATTAAATAAAAATGGAGTTTTGTGGGAAAATAATTTGTTTTTTATTGGATTTTATATACATGGGGCATCGTGGGACATTAAATATCACAACCGACGGTTGTACACGATTGAGATTGAAATGGTATTAAAGTCACGTCCGTTCATAGTCATTATTTTAAAGTTTACATGCATTGTGTACTGAGTACAGTGTACACAGTCCCGAGTGCATTAAACTTGACCATGGAACCAACGCACCAATCTCTATAAAAATTAAAAGCGCATCTCTCCACCACGACAGTGAAATGCATCGTATAAATTTTAACGCACTATCTCGTGTAAAACTTCCTTTCTTTAACCCACACCACCAACACCACAAATCCTTCTGCATTGTGTTCTCGTCAGAGATGCACTTAATTATATGCGGTGACACTCTCATGATCATAGTCATCATATCATCAAGCGTATTATTATTGTCGTGCTCAACCAAGTGACGATGATAAAAGATAAAAAACGCACTTTTACAGTTTGGTAGGGTTGCTTTATGTGAAAGCATTTTAACTTGTGAAGACGATGAGTATATGTACAGTGCATTATGTATTTATTAAATCATTTTTCATTTATTTTCATACAATGGATTTGGTGGTATGCGCTTCAGAATCACCTTCCGCTCGTCTTCGTCTCGTTCCAGCCTTGTCTTCGATACTACTGCTGGATAAACTGGTTTATACTTCAAGCTAACTAATTATGTTACTAATTTTCTCAGCAATTAAATTTAACCCCGTTGTCAGATTTCCCCAAGAAAATTGCTTATTCCCCAAGTGTTTTCCAATCCTAAAGTTTTAATTACGCTTATTTGCATTAAACACAATTTACCTCTCTAGTCTAGTAGACTAGATCATCTAACGGTCCACTGTTCCACTAAACGTACTGCTTTATAAATATTGATTTATTTTTTCTACCTGTGTCAATTAGCCATTTAAAACTAAAACCCCAGTTTACATTTAAATTTGTCGTAATGTACCGTTCTTTTAGAAACTAGTGCTTTAAACCCCAGTTACACTTTAAAAGGTGTTTGTTTACACACGGAAAAGAGCGAAGTTGTGAAATTTCACCATTTTAGTTGACGACTTCTCTCGAGCGTGACAAGGTGTGTGACAACAAGTGCACTGTTTTTCAGAAACATTTCGGGGTAAGTTTTTTCTGTACTAGAAATTTTTACACTTTTAATTTCTCCTTCAACATCCGCTTCCTATTTTTTTTACAAAACGCATTTCCTCGTGAATACTACTCCTTGCCAAAAAAAAAAGTTTCTCTCAAAGTGACGAGACACCCACCCTCCCTTTTCTTAAAACAGTATCACCATTCATTTATTTCGAAACCCCAGTTATTATCGATCTCCCCATTCATTATATTTTTTCATTCATCAAAAGAAAAGTTTTTTTACTCCTTCTATTCACTATCGCTATTTCATCCTATTTCCTACCCTCAAGGCATTTCTCAAAACAGAACGTGAACGCCACACAGACAACACACCAAAAACCAAACCACTGCGATAAGCCAAGCCAGAGAGTACAAATCCCATTAAAAAAATGATGATACTCACACAAAACATTAAAAACGCCTTTGGGGGTTTAAAAGCATAAAATCGTTTATAACGATACGTTTCGAAAAAAGAGACTTGTGCAGCAAAAGCCCATATTTGATAAATATTTCGCTTATAAATATTGGTCATCTTCTTTCTTCGTATCACTGGCTATCGCTATCACCACTACCACCACCACCACTAAACCATGTATACAGACACTGATTTTTTGATGATGATGGTATAACAAAGTGGTGTGCATTGCAAGTAGTTTGGCAACTTTTAACGTAGCACCTGTACGCGAAGAAAACAAAGCACCTGCACGTTACCTAAAGGCGAGTTTTAAACGTGAAATTGAATCTGTTTTTCTTTAATGTAGCGTTTGAAATATTATTTTAGTAGTGATGAGAGAAGGAAGCTTTAAATGGTTTGGTTGTTGTGAGATGTGTTTTTCCGTCTTTTCGTATTGAAATTATAACTAATTAATTTTTAACTAAATTTCTTTCGGAACAAGTGTTTTTTTAGTGTCTTAATTTACCCCAAATATAAAATATTTTCAACCAAATTTTTTGAAACCGAATTATGTATTAAAAAAAAAATTCTCAGTGTGCCCATAAATACCCCAAATTAGTAAAAAAAAACTATAAGTGACCTCCCGCTATTTCTCTATACCCATTTAAAACCCCAATCCACACCATTTTTACAAATCGACACAACCCTTATCACTACAATCACTATAAACCCTAAACAAAAGACTCGATTTTCATCAAACACGCACGTCCACGAAAAAAACCAACGACATCAGCGTCGTCGTCGGCTCGCGTCCCAATCCCCACATCATAATCATGTTCACTCTTTTTTTCTTAAGACTGAGTCAGTAGGTGAAAACGAACAAAATACACTGCTCAGTATCACTATAACCAGGTTTAATATTCAAAAAGATTCTCTTTCGAAAAAAAAACGCATAAATATGCAGATATATGTTTTATTGCGAAAAGATAAGTACAACAACAGCAGTCACATTTATCGTAGCAAGTCAAGTCAAGCCAGTACAGAGTAAAGCGCTTAAAGCGCTGAAGGGCTACTTCATAAATCTGAAGACGCTCAGAGCTCAACACTCTCGCCTAAACAAAGTCTACAAAATATAAGCAGCTCAAAAAGAAAACCTAACCATCTCGTAAAAAAAATCTTCATGCATCTTAACCTAGAAAACATACAAAATGTGTTTTTATATTTGAAATAGAAAATTGAGTGGCTTCTTAAATGAATGGACGTGCGAGATTTAATGAGTATACGATACACAAAAACGAAACACGCTGCTTTGTAAACCATGTAGAGTAAAAGTTTTTCCTTTTTTTTGCAACGACACCAGTGTATATTTTGTATGAAAACGATAATCATAAAAAGAATAATTTTTTTTAGAAAACATGTCCACCGAACCGTAAAGATATTTTATTAAATTTTTGTTAACATTGTGTTTATTTTTGTGTGCGTTTTTATAGGTATAAACGTGTGTTTGCGTTTTTTTTTGGCAAGGTTAAAAAAACGCTTTCAATTTCGATTGAGTTTCTGAAGAAAAAACGGAAATAAATGAGGAGAGGTGGGATTTTGAACTTAAATGAGAGTTTAAACACGATGGAGTGTGATCCAGGTGGTGGTGGTGGTGGGAGTGAACTTAAACAAGTAGTTAATAGGGTAATTAATATGGACAGAAAAGTTTTAATTCAACGAATGGGTAGAAGGTTAAGATATAATGGGTTGAGTGCAATGTTAGTTTTGGGGGTGGTGCTGGTGATGGGGTTTATTGGGGGTGGAGGGTGTTTTGTTGTGAGTGAGGGTGGTTCTAGTAGTTCAACACCGACGCCTTCGCCCACAGTAGGGACTGCGTTTCCTGTGCTAGTCGGCGACTTTTCCATATCTCACGTTAATAAGACGGAGGAGGATAGCGGTAAGGAGAATGTAGAAGAAGTCAATAAGAAGCCACCGATTACAGTGACCAATTTGATAGGGAATAGTTCATTAGAGGATTTGGGTATTCCGGGGAGTGTGAGTAGTACCACTCCGGAGCCCCAGAGGGAAAGTGAGAAAGGAGATGTGGAGAAGGAGGATGGGAACTGTACGAAAGGACATGAGCATGTGGACCATTCGGAGAACAAGATTGAACAGATTCTTTGGGATATTTTTGTGGAAGAGGGTGAGTGAGAAGTTTTCAAAATTATTTACCTTCAATTTAGTAACTAAAAATAATAATGGGATAATTAAAAAATCAGACGACGACTCCACTCACGATGACTTGGAAGAAGACGACGAAGAATCGCCCCGTAGCGATGACCCCGTGAATAACGAAGCGGTCAAGTACCGTGAAGATAAGGAAGAGTCCACACCAGACTCATCCGAGTCAACGTTCGAAGACATGCTCTCCGACTCGATAGCCTTGCACGAGCATGAGCATGCAAAATACACGGTCCACCACGGTATTAGCAAGAGGTCAGTTGTAGAGGAGGAGGATGATGAGGTAGGGAGAAGCAGTGTGAGGAGGCATCACCCTGTCTCTCCATCTCATCCACACAACCAGAATAGAGGGAATAAGAAGTATGTGCGTCCAACCAATAAGAAATATAACAGACCCCAGCAGCCCCATGGGGGTAGTAGGACTAAGGGTCAGCATAGAGTGAGTAGCAGGAGACACACGAGACCAAACACAAAGACGAAGAAGAAGGCTCCCACAAACGTGTCAAAGTACAATGATTACATGGATGTTGTGCTAAAACGGATGAACTCGATGATCAAGACGAAGCACATGGATCCGTTAATGGTTAATTTGTTTAGTGGGGGTCAGCAGCAACAAGGGAAACCTGTTAAGCCCCAAGATAAGCCAAAGGACCCTCCAAAGAAGAAGAAGAAGGGGTACACTGGGAGGAAGAAGCGAAAGGGTGCAAAGAATAAAGGGAGGATGGAGGAGTTACATGAGTTGGACGAGGATGACGATATGGAGGCAAGGAGCGTGAGTAGCAGTGAGAGTAGTAGCACTGTTGAGTTGGATGGGGTGAATGGGGTTCAGGGTATAGGAGGCGTGTTGATCAGGAGGGTTGGGGTTTTGGAGGAGGGAAGCAGTGGGAGTGATGAGGAGGAGCTGGATGATGAGGGTGGTGAGGATGATGATGGGGAGGAAGAGGGGGAGGAACGGGGGTTTAGGGAGATTAGGTGAGCAGATTAGTTATTTTATTTTATTTTATTCTGGTCTGTAAATAAAGATCGTATTTGTGGAAATTTTTACTCTTTGGGTTCTTCACTTTTTCATTTTGTACTGCAAAATACGACTCCATTTTCATTTCATTTCGTTGCAGGGCCCTCATAGTTAATGGCAGCATGAAAAGGAGCAACGGCGAGGAGTCGTCGAATGACACGCAATCTTCTAGTGAACCCACTACCTCCACTACTACGACGACCACTCAATCCCCTAAAAAATCATCTTCAGAAACAACTTCCCCACAGGAAACCAGGGGGTTTGACAAGTCGCCAAGCTCAACTCAGGATACCGAGTCATCTGAAGAGTCGTCACGGAAGAAGGATAGCAGCAAGAACAAGAAGGATAGTAACAAGAACAAGAATAACAAGAACAATAGCAAGAAGAAGCAACCGGAGAAGAAGCCAACGCAAAAGCCGAAAAAGAAGAACGGAAAGGGGAAGGCGACCAGAGGGGTTCTGAAAGGGTTGAGTTCTTTGAAGAGGTATGGGGATGTGGATGTTGTGCGGCAGACTGATAACGTGAGGATCGTGAGGGGGAGGTTCAAGTTGGGACCTGTCACGCTGGAAATTGTGCCAAAGGGGGGTAGTGGGGGGAATGGAAGTGGTAAAGGGGAAGAGGAGGGAAGGAAGAAGGGTGGGAGTAAAAATGTGAGTGGGGCATTTAAGTAAAAAAATGATGCTAAGAATATATCGTTAATCAACCATAATTAATTTGACAGAAGCAGAAATCGTCATCCGAGGAGGACACGAAACCAAGTACACCCAAACCTGCGCCAAAAGTAACCGCAATCGCCAGAGAACTCAAGGGTATTATCGAAGTCCGCCTGAAGAAAAACAGCCCAACGACAATCAAACGTCTCCGCGTGTTCCCACCTTCCTCCGTCAAGATCAAGTCAAACGGGAAATCTCCAAGTGAGAAACCCAAAGGCTCATCTGTCCCAAGGTACAATCGAGTGACACCAGTGGCGACTCACAGGTTGAGGCAGATCGCTTCCGCTGTTGTGCGACAGGCTGATGTAAAGAGGAAGTCGAGTGGATTGGGGAAAGGGAAGGTGAAGAGTTAGAACGGGTATTTGAGCAACTTGACGTTTTGCATTTTTGTAACGTAAAATGAGCTTGTAACTTCTTTTCGGTGTGTCATATTTTATAAAACTTTGTAGAGGCTTGTGTGGTGCGGTGGTGGTGGTATGTTCACAAATGCCCCACACGTGATGTGTAATTTATTTTTTTCAAGAGTTACCTATTAATTTATTTAATAAATTATTTTGAATACAGAAAGGGGGTTCAGACTTATTTTTCATATGGGCTTGGCTTATACAATGGGCAATTGTTAGATTTTCATACAAACTCAAAAAAATAGATCGATCGTTTAATTTTCAAAGATTCGTTGATTTGCAGTATGAAAACTATAGGATACAGCGACAAACAACTCATTTCACTCCATACACAAATTAATTCTTGTGTTATCTTTGTGTAAAGTACTCACGCCAGTTGTTATAAATAAATTAAATAAATTATCGGTATAAATTAGGATTAAAAGTGTGGTTGAAAGTTGAGTACACAAGATTGGTAAAAAGGATTTGGATATTTTTGTATGCAATGTGCTATAAAAGTGCGCAGTATGAGATGCAAAAATGCATGAATTTGTTGTATGCACTACTTGGCGAGCATTTGTATGGTTTTGTTTGATGTTGTGTTTTTTTGGGGGACTTGCGATTCTTGTTAATTTGTTTCAAGACCGACAATAATCGCACGGCTGCTGTAATTGTCGGGTCAAGCGTTTTAACTTACGTCATGAAAATTTGTTTTCTCCTATTTGGAAAAACTTGACGAGTTATGCAAAATGAAAATATCAACAAACTGTTTGTTATCGTCAATTGTCGATGTAGCAAGCGTCAGTGACAGAGAATGACAATGACGATTTATGCATTGCAGTATTGCACATCGTCGTGTCATTCCATATTTAATTCCAACTTCTTTTAGTACTTCAACTTCAACCACAAGTTACGAGCAACAAAGACCAAAGTGTAGGTAAATGCAGTCGTCCTTCGCCAACGGCCATACCACGTTGAACACACCAGTTCTCGTCTGATCACTGAAGTTAAGCAACGTCGGGCCTGGTTAGTACTTGGATGGGTGACCGCCTGGGAATCCCGGGTGCTGTTGGTATTATTTTTTAGCGTTTTTATGGATTTTTAAAAAACCCCTATAATTCTTTCTTGTTTTGCTTTTGAACAATTACGACGATGCGATGATATCCCAAAAGCACGTTTTAGACACCAGGCTTGATCTTAAAATGCCCCAAACAAAAACTGTGCTAAGTGCTAATGCTAATCTTTTGAGAAAAGTAAAGTAGAAACAAGCAATAGGTATTTTTAATTTCGAAGTAATGATAATTTTATTCGCCATTATCTAGATTCTAGACCTTATAACTGCCACAACCATAACCGCCCCAGCCCAGGGGAAATCTGCGTTATCTTAGGATCTGCGTCGTTTCATAAATATAGAATAAAATTTTAGCACGCTTTGGACAATCCTTTTCTACATATCTTACTCGAAACGACGTTTAGTTTAATACATAAATCAAAAATGAGCAAAATGTCAATTTAAAAAATAGAAATTACGCAAGCCTTACTCCTCGATTGTTTATTTCTATTTAACGTCATATTATATCCTTAAGTTTTACAATGACTATCGCACTAGCTTTGAAATGTAAAATGTCATTTTGCATTTAAAATTGCTTGATTTACGCACGTGCAATACATTTTTAAAACAAACATTTTGTTTTCACGTGGTTGTTCACCACGCACGCCACATGTATTGCTATTGCTAATTCATACTACTTTAACAGGGATGAATAATCTTATGTCGCGTTTGTAGACAAACAACGGGCGCACGCAAATGTCCATAAAAATTAGTCTACGTGGTCGCTTTGTTTGTTTTGCGAGATAATGGAGGCATTTTCCCGGAAGGATTCTCAAAATCAATTACAAAATTTATAAAACGTGAATACATCGTTCTATTATTGCACTTCCTTTTCACCACAAGTCGTATGCACAACCGTTTTAACAGCACGATGATCGTCAGTAATTTGTGGTTTACAAGTGACTAATTATTATTAAATTTTTAAATGTACATAAAATGATTCTCGGAGGAAAACAATCATTATGAAAATTACAATCAAAATTGTAGGATTTAACAAGCAACACAGTTTTTCGTTCAAAATTGTTGCTCTATTGGGCAATATAGATTAACAATCAATAATTAGATTAGAAAGATGATCAACTTGAATATACATTCAATAATGAGGCAATGGAAGGAAAAGTCTCCCAACTTGCTACTATTGCCGTTACTGACCGGTATGTACATTGTCGGTGAACTAGGTCACTTTCTGATTGGCGTTGTGAGTAGATCTGTGGCGCAAAGCATAGGTTATGGCGATCAAAGTTGTTTAGTTGTCCAGCGAGCAGCAGTTGACGTTCCCACGCATGTTTGGGATATTTGTAAGAGTTCTGTCACAGAAGCGAGGTAAATATTTTTTTTGGAAACAATTTAATTCATCGCAATTAGATAACGAAATGTATATTTTCTAATGTCAAGTTGCATACTGGCTCGTGCAAACCCTGAAGCCAGAGAAGCCAATGCCTCATATGAAACCGTACTCCCATGCGAGTGGAACTTTAACGGTTTGGGAACAGATTACCAGGTGCTTGCAGGACCTGCATTTATAGCTTGTTTCACAACTGCAGGAATACTCTGGGGAATAGTCGGCGACAAGGTTAATCGTGTGTATTTACTTGGAATAGCGACCATCGGATGTGGTTTCGCCATTACGGGAACATCGTTGGCCACAGAGTATTGGCATCTTGTGCTGTGTAGGATGGCCTTAGCTGCTGGGTTAGGACACAGAGAAATTAATGTGTATTCATTTGCTATATTTAAATATAAAGTTGATATTAACCGTGTTTTAATTAAATGTAGAGCTGCGGCTTGTACACCATTGGCAGCTGGTATGCTTGGGGATGTGTTTTCGGAAGATAAGCGGGTATTTAAATTAGAAACTTTATTAAGTCACGGATAAAATACTATATACTAGGGATGATTATGATTTAATTGCAGGCATTAGCAATGGGCATTTTTAATAGTGGCATTTTTATTGGTTTTGGAGGCTCATTTGCTATTGGAACTTATGTGAAGGATACCACCATTTTTGAAGAGGTACCAATAGTTAATTTTAATGTTTAATTACACTAGTCTTGAATGAGTGAAAAGATTGATTATCATGATCACATTTTTACAGAGCTGGAGAACCTGCTTCCTCATCAGTGGAATTCCAGCCCTTATCATCGCAATTCTATTCATGCTAGTAATTAAGGAGCCTCGAGATGTAAAATCATTACCTCAAACCGATAAGATGCAGGACGAGATCACCATATCAAAAGAAAATAACACGACTTTAGGTACAACACTATTTGCACTAATCACCAGACCGGAAGTAGTCCTCCTCCTTGTAGCCGCCTGTATCCGTCACTCTTCCGGTTACGTTTGGGCCTATAACTCGGCGCTGTACTTTCAAACGTACTATCCAGAGTACGACAGCGGATGGTGGCTATTTGGTATCCCAATTGCGTGTGGGGTCTTTGGATGCGTTTTTGGGGGTTACTTATCAGATCGTTTGGTAAATAGGTTGGGGATCTCTGGGAGGGTGTTGGTGCTTGCTATTAGTCAGTTGATCTCTACACCATTTACGGCCGGCATCTTCTACCTTGATCCACCCTACACGTTTGTAACGTTGATTTTTGCGTTTTTGAGTTCGGAAGTGTGGTTTGGGGTTATGTATGCTACGATGGTGGAGTTGGTTCCGGGGGATTTCAAGTCGAGTGCTGTGGCGATTGCGTTGTTTATAATTAATAATGTGGGTGGGATTCTGCCTGTTCTTGTGGGGCCTTTGACGCATGTTGTTGGGGAATATAGGACGGCTATTTTGTTGATGGATCCTGGAGCGCTTTTGACAAGTGAGTTGTACTATTGTACAAGGAAGTTTATTGGGTTAATTAGTTGGAAATAAAGCGTGTACATACAGTTCATTAGCTTAATGAGGAAGTGATGGGTCTAATTAATTTTTGTGTTTTAGGTTCGTTGCTATTTTTCGGATGTTGGGGTTTACTGCGACGACAAGAACAACGTCAAGTGTGAACATTTGTTTTTTGGCAGTTCCACCATGCTTTACACTTGCGAATATTACATGAAAACTTATTTGCCGGCAATTTGCTTTTAAATATGCTGAAAATGTTGATAATTGTGCAATTAATTTATTCGATAAATAAAAATCACAAGATACTGCATTGTGTATTGTTTCCGCATGTTGATGACCTTAAACAAAATTAAATAGTGAGATCGTTTTGTACAAGATAATTTAGTTCACATAATCATTAAACTTTATTAAAACACTTATTGCCAATAGTCAACTTGACGACATTTTGTTAACTCTGCCGGTTGTCAACACTTAACTTGAATTTTAAATTTAAAATGTTTTAAACAGGACAAAAATTAATTAAAAGATCTTAAATTAGGGTTTAAAAGGTGTTTATCTGTGTCTGCGCCTTACAAAAAAAATGTTGGAAGTAGCATTCGCTGCGCAGAAAGCTGAACAACAACCGTTCTCAGTGGGGCAAGGAGATAAAGAAACAGCTGAACAGCCTTCTCTTAACCCGGAAGTTGACACCCAAGCAAGTAGTATTACAGAAGAGCCTGCCCCACCTGACAATTATAAACTAGTGTACTTAATTATGGTACTTCATGGAGTTGGTACGCTGATGCCTTGGAACATGTTTATCAACGCGAAAGATGTAGGTTGAAAATACATCAATCCTTGCAATAAACTTATGCACATGCACTTTTTACAATACTTTTGTTGGAATGCCCACAGTATTTTGAAAACTACAAGCTGGGACCTGTGTACACGAACTCTGAGGACTCGCAGTCATATTCCAGTCACTTTTTTACGGGTCTCTTCTGGGCTGCTCAGCTACCCAACTTTATTTTTAGTTGGGTTAATATTTTTTGTCCAGTAACGTAAGATTCATTGTACCAATTAACTTTTTTTAAATTTAAATTTGTATTTAACTGTAAAATGGGAAACTTTCAGAGGAAGTGTCAAAAGACGCATTATCATCACTTTGAGCATTGAAATATTCGTGTGTATTTCCACAGTGGTTCTTGTCCCAATTAAAACGTCTGCGCATGTGTTTTTCTGGGTGACCATGATTTTAGTAGCTACAATGAACAGTGAGTGGTAGTAATTCAGAAAATTATAATTTTCGAACTGATAACTGATTGTAATTATTTCTCATGTTACCCCAAAAACAAGCTTGTGGAGGTCTGTACCAAAATTCAGTGTACGGGATAGGGGCTAAGCTTGCCTACATGGGGCCTCTTGTAGTTGGGTCGGTGAGTTGTTTGCCCAAGCCAATCATTAAAAAATAACTAAAATTAAACAGTTTTCTCATGATTTAATGTCTGCATTTCCCAAGAACCTCTCTGGCGTATTCACAACTCTGACAAGTTTGGTCGTACTGGCCACCGCCACTTCTCGGCTGACCTCTGCATTATTTTATTTCAGTACGGGAACGCTCATCATGATCCTCTGCTTGATAACTTATCTCTTCCTTCCATCTTTAAAATTCTACCAGTTTTACAATCCAGGCTTAGATAGTGTGGAAGATGACACTAGTGCCAAGGGGGACGAATCAATAAGCAACAGAATGACTGCGGATGAAGTGGAAGATGAAAATAATAACAAGTATTTCAGGACATGTGTTCCAGTTTTGAAGCAGTGCTGGACCCAGTGCTATAACGTGTTCATGGTATTCTTCGTAACGCTTGCAGTATTCCCTGCTGTCATGTCAAACGTCAAGGTGCTCAGCCACGACTTTGTGATTCAAGATCCAAATTATTTTGTTCAAGTCGTGTGTTTTCTCACTTTCAATCTTTTTGCGTTTTTTGGCAATTTGATTGCTGACTGGGTTCAGTGGGTTAGTTGTTCTCATTTTTTTCTTTTTGATTCACATTTTACAATGTAAAGCAGCATTTATCTATTTACAGCCAAAACCTGATCAGTTGTGGATTGCTGTGACTTTCCGTCTCATTTTCATCCCATTCTTTTTGTTGTGTAATTTTCAACCGAATGGATTTGTGAGGAGTGGCACCAGCGTTCTAATTGGAGACTGGGCGTACTGGATTGGAGGTGTGTTTTTGGGGTTGACAAACGGATACTTTAGTTCGTTGGCTCTGATGTATTGTCCGAGGTGCGCTGCTACTTACGATTAGTGTTTATTTTAATCAAGTTTTTTAATCATACTTATCATATTTGTATTACTTCTACTTGCAGAATAGTGAAAGGTAAGGACGCATCCGTGGCTGGAATGCTAGCTGCAGCTTTTCTTGTCAGTGGAGTTTTCGCTGGAGTGAATTTCTCTGTAATTATGCCTTATATTGTAGCACGCTTAGAGTAAACATTAAAACTGATTACGTTTTCTACTTTGATGATGCTTTGTTATATGTATATCGAGTGAAAATCCTTATCTTTAAAATGTGTGTTTTTAAAATCCAGACGTAAAGCAAAATAAATAAGAGTTATTATTGTGCTCATAATGTTGTTTTAAATTCACTTTTATAACTGTCATATTATTTCGTTATGATGAGATAAGACGTATGTACACTGCACATTATGTTAATCCATAATATTTATGCGATACGATATCATAAAATCACAAATCCTGCATTTGGGTTATCTTGATTGATATACCAGCTATTTGTTTTTAGTAAATTTCGTCCAAAGCTTGCGG
>JAQFZG010000145.1:0-46686 GCA_034695465.1 Entomobrya nicoleti
ACGGGAACAAGCTGGAATCGTCGGATAGTGAAGTTTGGGAAGCGCATGCTTCTATGAGACATTCGGCGATTATTTATAAACCTTCTAGCAGCCCGGTATTCTATAACGGGCCAGTTCAACTTGTGCAGTATAAAATACATTGAAATGTATGCAGAGCACACACATTATATTATAACACCCTCAAATTAAAGACAGGCGTAGTATATGGGACTTTTCTGAGATTCAAAAGTGTGCGTCCACTTCACTTTGACTTATATCTTTACCCGAGTATCATGAATGTAGATTTCCTCTATGCTAATCAAAGAACAAGAGGAGTGCGATGACTTTTCCCTATCAAAATGCCCTAAAATGAGTATTACTAATGTTTAACAAGAGGATCATCATTCCAAAAAAAATGACGCGAGGGTACTCTGCATTTGTACGTGGACTGCTCTTTTTGATTGCAATGAGTGAACGAATAAAAGGATTCCGACTGCAAGCTGATATTTATGCATACACCTCCCTTCATTTCAGGAGCCCTCTCATTTTAAGCACGTTCGCCCCAACCTCACATTCAAACTATATTCGGATAAGAGTGAGAATCATTTTGGGAGACTCAAGTCGGATAGATGGATAAAAAGCATTTCGCTAAGAATTATACGTGTGTGTGCATGATGACTCGACGGTAGTGTACTGGTGGTACTGGTACCCTGCTATCCGCTGTTTTTCTACGTACTTACATTATTACCATTGCGGGTTGTTCAGGGATCTCTCTAAAGTGATATTATGATATTGTGACAATTGCTAATTCCCACTTGACACGACCTCACAGATGGAATTACGATGGTGAAGGTCATGGGAAATCCATTAAGTACTGCTTCCACTAGATAATTTACTCTGTCACGCTCAATTATATTTTTCTCTCCTATATTCTTTTTACATTTGAACATGGAAATATTCATACGAATACAAACATATAGAGCACAGAGAGAAATTTTTATTTCCATGTAGCGTTGGTTGAGCTTATTTCTTTTCCCTTTACGTAAGCTTGAACATCATGTGCGAGTGCGGAGCAATGAAAATTGCCTATTTCAACCATGTTCCATTCTGCTCCTTGTTGCTTTACTGGTGTCAGTGGTGTTAAGTCAAGAGTGAGAAAACCGTCGCAAATCGTTTTTCTCTTTTTTTCGCTTCGTAATTCTACAGAGATTTGCTCGTTTTCCACCTTGTGCACTTTAATTCATTTTATGATGTAAAAAGTAGTGTGGGTAAAAGTTCCCTGCAAAAAATGTACATTCGTATTTTACGTTTAGTTTCTATTGTTCATCCACAATGACAACGAGAATGGTGCAGTGTTTCAATTCGCCCAGCAAGTAATTACACTTCAGGGTTTGCTGTTAGATTTGTCGTCATTTTAATGCGTATGTTCAATTTTCTCACACTCAGAAAAAACTTCACAAAAATGTTTAAAGAGAAATAATTTCACCCACATTGAAAATCATATACATATTTATATTTCAGATTTTATGACATGAAACTTTTATCGACATTAAAGAAAGTTACCATGATATCATAGCACTACTTATCACAGTGGCTCAATTATTCGAACGAATGAACATATCAAAAACGTTTATCCACCGACGATACTCGCACGCATAATAATTGGTAACTGCATTCATATTAAATCCATTCTTTTCTCCTTGAAAAAATAATTGCTTTTGTTTGCTTACGATAAATTTGTAGCATAGCACGCATAACGGAAAAAAGGGAAGTAAATAAATGTAGATTCCATCCTGCTTATTCTTACCTGCGGGCATCCCAAGAGACAGGAAAGATCCTACTGAGAATGAAGTGAAAATGAGCAAGTGCAGCTGAGCAGAATTTTCACCGAAGATGAATCACTCTTGGAGTACTGTGGCAGGGAAAATGAATCGTATGCACATATGGTTGATACACATATAATATAAAAAAGGAAGAACAACTTTCCTCTGGTGTAAGACACATCTCTTTATTTATCTGTCTTTCTGCACAGGGAAAAATCTCGTGAGATACAAGAAGCAAGACAAGGCAGGCTTGAGAAAGTTATGTTTAACCCTACATTCGCTTCACAACAACACGCTAAAGAGTGGCAAGTTGTTATTTACTAACTATAACCTGTAGGTGATCTTGTATAGCAAACAACAATAGTAAACAATATTATTATTATTATGTATGTGCGTTTTTTTTTGTAAAGAAGGAAGACTCAAGTTGGCCCCCTCCAAACCGTTATACCATCACCCCATTTTGTTGATTTTCTACGGCTTCTTGTGTAGTATGCCGTTGTTACCGTTATGTGTGCTATATAAATTCTTTTGTGTTTTCAGTGTCCCTAAGCTCATCCCATGTTATTCTTTTTCCGTTTCTTGACTACTTACCACGTTCGTTTTAAGATCGTAACTTACGACATTTATTGACCTGGAAAGATATACGACTTGGAGTGCACGATGCTGTTGAATGAACACACTCAAGTAGAATTTTTTTATGTGAAGTTGTTCGTAGTGCGGTGGAAGTGGTGTCTGTGTCTTCTGTACACTCCTGTTTTTCTTTCTTAGCGGAAAAAGAAAGGAGACGTGGTAGTGAATCAAAGTTTTATGATAAAATGCTAACATAAATGTGTATTATGGCATGTTATGTACGTGTAGTTGTGTGTGAGTGTGCGGTTGTCGTGGCTTTTTATGAGTACCCAATGGAAACCGCACAGCAAATAAAATACGAGGATATGTACTTTTGTCATAGACTTATAAAATTATAAATTTAAAATGTTCTAAAACGTTGCATTTATTATTGGATGATATGCTGGAAACCCCTTTTACCTAATTATATTACAGGGATTATTTGATCTTCTAAAATTTCACGAAATATATAAGAACAGATTTATGATTCCAACGTTTCATCAATATTTTGTTGGACTAACCTATGAAAATCCTGAAGTTGCCTTATATACCATAATATTTGGGTTTATGAAGCAATTTGTAGCAAGCTTCACAATATAATAAGCTACTATTTTGCTGAGAAATAGAGTGAAAAAATTGCTATAGTCATTGTAATAATAATCTTTGTAACGAGCAGGATATTATCATAACCATAACGATAATAATAACGTTCACTCTCACCAACACATGATTTGCCACAACACATCACCAGAGCACTACTCAAATTTGGACAGACTTATGTTCAACGAGCAAGGGAGAAAATAAGTGACTACCTGTTGAGGATAATGTGATGAGATGAAAGTGAAAAAAATGCTGAAATATACATACATTGTTGCTCTCAAATACATGATATGTTTCAGTATAACATGCATGCAATTTTTATTTTCAGATTTTGTGGACATCAAAACTCATCCTCATTTTTGGAGAAATACAAAAATATATCTTATCTATCTTAGTTGAAAAAAGAATCCTAGAGTCCTAAGAAATTTATAAATCTTGAAATTTAAAGAAAGCATAAGCACTAACTTGAAAGCCCATAAAATTCTCAGCCAGTAAGTTTACTAAAGCCATCTTATGATTTGTTAACCGACCTTTAAGATCATAGACAAAACTGAAGAACGTTCATAAGTATGCAGCTTCGTCAACGGAATTATCGAATAAGTTGTTTCCTCATATACTACGTTACTGAAGTGGAAAAAAATCTAAAATAATACAAGTGTAAGGTTATGAAAAACCATGTTTCTATATTTTTCCTCTTTAAATATCGTAATAAAATTATATTTAAACTTGCACGATTTTTTCTTGTGTATGCATATGTATATGTATATTCAAAAGGGAAATATGAACCATGATTATTGTTGTGGTAAAGTGAATGTAGCTTACAACTGTGTATAAATGTACGGGAGGCAAACAAAAAATGCACCATTGTAATACATACAAGAACGCATGTATGTATGTATACAATATGTACATTACACGATGATATTTACTCATGATTATTATCATTGCGTGCGTGTGTGTATATGAAGAGGATTGAAAAAGAGGAGGACTCTTCCAAATCCCAACGAAAGGGGAAAGGAACAGGAAAACTTACATGATTGGTCGTGCGCTTCCTAGAATCTCCGCCTCGGAAATGGGCGAGAACACCCGTTTCTCCGGCTAGTTAGCTTCCTTCCTTAAACACAACTTTTACCGACTATCTCTCTTGCTTTCATACTATTTCTCTCTCATCTTTATAATGTTTTTGGAGCTTTCGTAATGCTTACTTAGTTACGTACTCACTTACTTTCTCACAAAAACTTAACTATGCTTATGTATGAACGACGGAAGTTGTGCTGGTGTCTCTCTTTTCTCCCTCATGGAAAATGGACAATATAGCTCTCTTATAAAGGCTGAAATGTCTCAAAATTGAATTAGAGGCGAACGTTTTAACAGCAAAATTCAGTTATCGTCAAGATTCCTTTTCCTCTAACTCTCTCTCTCTCTCTCATACAAACAGACTCACATATTTTGCACTCTACCTCGTTTTTGGCTACGCAGCCACTTGCTTCTCCATCGTATAAGACTTAGTGAAAAAAGAAAAGCAAAATCTTTCCAACGAAAAATCACAACTGCGGCCGCGAAATATAATTAGCCCTGTCCTTAATGAAATTTGTTCCATTTTGAATTTCCTTATCCTCATACGGAAAAAGAGCGACGAGTCGAGTAGAGAAATAAGAACACTTTTTATTAAATCATTAAACACTTTTGTGTACAACAGAGAGAAAAAAAGTTGGTAAGAAATATTATATTTTTACACATAAACTACCTACTTCATCATTCATTCATCTTATTTGTTAAGTAGTTTCTTAGCAATTCATTCACAACTAAGTTCATCAAAAGTTGAAGTGAGTGGATATAATAGAGAGAAACCTTGTGTTGCCAGCTAAAGCAGCAGCAGCCAAGAAAAAAAATTTGTACAAATCATAGGTGTGTGCCTATATAACAAGCGGAAGAACTGTGCTTGAGTGAGTGTATGCACGCCAACATTTTAAAGGAAAAAGTAAACATACGTAATATCATTAGAAAGTGCCACTGGGGGAATAAAAGATTGGTTTGTAGAAAACATCTTCACGTGAGTAACGTAATTTCTTATGACGTACACGTGATAAGTGTGACTACAAGATAAAAAAGGTGAACCATCGTGTGAGTAATAATATAACAAGCAACATTTATACCTAAACTAGTGAACACGTTGAAATTTAAAGAAACACTTTAAAATAAACATTAAAATTACAGTAAATTCAATCTTGATACAAAAATCGACTCTTTATTGTGTTAATTGTTACATCGATTTTATGACCTGTGATTCTTAGAATTCTCTTCAAAACAATTCAATAACTTGAAGAAGTTTCATTCAATTTAACAAGTAAAAAATCGTTCAGTTCCAAGTTCTGTTAGGTTGTGACTTTACAAGAGTTGTAACTAATTACTTAGCCATGGACTATAGCAGTTACATTAACCACCATCATCAGTCTGGATCATTTGATCCACAGTCATGTGGCCTTGCGGGTTCACTGGGTGTTGGAGTCACAGGATCAATGGATAGTGCGGCTGCAGCAGGTGCAGCTGCATTGACAAATATGGCTTGTTCATATGCCGATCTTTCTGCTTGCGCGCAGGTAAACTTTAATTTATTTATACATTCAATTACCTAATTATATGTAATCTCACTTGACTTAACTTTATGATCATGTTCATTATTTCTCAATACTTTGTAATTTACAACCAATAACGCCATTTTAACAGAAAAATTTCGTTCTTTTCCTATTCTATTCAAATGATTGTGTTTCAAAAACTCCAAAGATACTAAATTTGAAATGGGTTGTAGGTTGATTTATTTGTAACTCGTGTGAAATTTTTCACAAATGTAATATTTGTTGTTACATTCTATAACGCAATATCGTATGTTATTATTTTTTTTATCTCTGAACTATCAATTACACCGAAAACTCTATGTCTGTCAACGTCTTAATTCAACGTTTCATTTTTTTTGTAGGTTGGAGGCTACCGCTATGGCCACAGTAATGTGCGTAGCTATCACAGTACAGGCATGGGTCCTGGGAGTCAATGCGGTGTTATGAGACATGACCAACAAAGACATCATCCTGCTTCAGCCTTTCCCGCAATGAATTTACAAGGTAAACTACATGCATATCCACATATTATGTACACATTTCCTTGCTTTACGTAGATCTTTAAAAAATTGAGTCTAGATTTTTAAAAAACCCTGCATTTGGAAATAATGGGGCCGCGAACAGACATTTTCTTATGACCATACTAAGCAAATGGTTTTTTAAAAAGTTGCTATTTTATACCGTGATCAAGTGATCATAAAGTAAACTAGTACTAACAAGCAAGATGTTCATATGATATTATTGTATATGCAAGGATAACAAGAGTTTGAGAAAGCAGGCGGGCAGACTAGCACATAGTGAATACATACATATTTAGTATTTGCCGTAAGGTGGAACCAACGTGATATTATGCCATCCCACCAACTTTTTAGTAAAAAGAAGGAAGTTTCCACAACCCGAGTTGATAGATTGAGTAGCTTGAGGAGCTGGATGAGGAGCAGACGGTCTCCAAAACTTTTAGAGACATTTATCTGTCGTTTCGAGTGAAATGCGTCGTTCCTTATTCCTCGCTCTTTCCATGGATTTTAGATCGTTATCATGTTTACTTTGGCCCTTGTTAGTTGCACTCTCATGCCATAGTACGAACAATATATGTAATTCTTATGTTCTAAAACTGCAAGTAAAGTTTTATCTTTAGCTTTATGTTCCGTGAAGAAAGCATACTACTATAATAATGATGTATTCTACAGTCTACATAGCCTCGAATAGAGAGACTTTTCTATATTTTATGCTTAATTAGATAGCTAGATAAGAAGTAATAAAGATTAATATTTTCCAATTTGGCTTAAACTAATATTTTAGTATGGATGATAGTCTCCTATAGGTACTAAGAATCAATAACCTTGTGACAAAATACATAACATATGTCATTAACATAAAATTTCCATGTTTGTTATCATTCCAGCTGCTAGTCTGAGTTATAAAATGTATGGTGGTGATGCATCGTCTGTCTTGACCGAGAAAAGAAAACAACGGCGTATTCGAACTACTTTCACTTCTGCCCAACTTAAAGAACTGGAGAGAGCTTTTCAGGTACGTAAAAACAATTCAATATTAAGAAATTCTACTTCAATTTCCGCTACAATTTCCTCCAAAAAGATAATTAAAAATCTTTAAAAAAAACCAAACCACAAAAATACGAAAAAGTAAATGTATGCATTTTTTCAATATAGGAAACGCATTATCCTGATATTTATACCCGTGAAGAAATCGCCATGAAAATCGACCTGACTGAGGCCCGAGTACAGGTAAACTTTATGTTACAGTTTCCATAATAACATACAAATCTAACTAATAAATGATGACTGATAAGCATATTACATTGGCTTAGGAAAATGCTTGTGCTGAAGTGTAAAATAAATATCCACACACCATTATTGTTATCGTAAAGAGTACAGTTATTACACATGTAGTTTCACAGTTGATTAGTGGCAGTAAAAGTTCCTTCCGGCGAGTGTGTATGTGTGTACGCCAACATAACTGCTTCTCACAAGAGTCACGTGCAAGCTTGATTTATCAAGTAGTTGTAACATGAGCTTTCTTTCTCTTTGCTCACTATCATCATAATATTTTTTTCCGGCAAACTTAGTTGCAATGCTTGGTTGCTTCGCATGTAGATACACTCTCACAGATTTTTCCATCCCACCGCCATATACCACACACATCCAGAGCTTTACTTGCTGCTCCTCGTTTTTGGTGGTGGTGGTTGTGTTGTAAAAGTAAAGCAAAACCGACTTTTCAAGTGTTGGGTCGGACGTTGGTCGACCATTGGCCACAGCTTGCACCGACGTGCGTTTTCGTTGCACTGCACTCTTCTCTGTCTTTCCGGTTGATGTATTTTTGTTCTTGTGTACAAGGAAAAAGTGGATACAAACAGCTTTGCGCATCCTTTTGTTAGAACCACTTCAATCTCATTAGCCTACCACCACTATCACCATATAAAAGCCATTATCCCATTTTCCTACACAACTCTTTGGATCCCCTGCGTTGAGAAATTAACAATGAGGTAATCATTTATACTTACACATAAAATTGTGCTGCGTATGTAGTTATAAATGTCTAAGTCTAAAATTGATGTTTAGAGTGAATAAAAAAAACATGAAAATAAGTTATTTATAAGCTCAGGTGAATTCGTTTGCATCTTTGTTGCACACTTAAGCAATAATAAATGAACCTGACCTACACACATGAATTGTGCTGTTTTGGACCAATGAACGATAATGCATGTACTTTTTAATGAAAATGGTGATGGTGGGATCATAACAATTACAAATCTTCCGGCACAGTTACTTTATTTTTCGTTCGTTTATAATATATAATTTCGGGGCACTGTTAAAATCATTATTTTGTTTGTACTGGAATAGATTTCAAAAATCAGAATTCATTTGAAGTATTTTCACATTTCGCTGCGCATGTATCTCTTTTTGTAGATACAGTGAATTGAATATAAATCGCAGTTCAGGGAGGATGAGAAGTTATTTAAGAAAGTTGTATGTCGACGTGTCTAGCCATTTAAATTATACTATCAGTCGGCTATATTTACAAATAGCCGCCTGAAATGTTATTTTTTCCTTTAACATGTCTGTGTACTAACAAAAATTAATGGGATGGGTGTATAGCATTAAGTGAAATGCCTTTTCTTGACTTTTTTTGCGGGTGTGAAGAAGGAAAATAATGTATGTAAGTTTATCTGGAACGAAAATAAAATAGGTAATTGAAACGGATAAAATTGCACTTAGCAAAATAATACATTAAAAATGTCTGTATTTATGTGTGCTTGTGTATGCAGATGGGAACATAATTTTTTCCGTTGTCATTGCCAGAATTCCCCCATTGCTTGTTGTTGTACGTCACCAACAACTTACAAATGATTAGTATGCTGTACGTGGTTGGTATAATCCGAAACTAAAAATAAAAAAAGATGTTTGCTACTTGGATTACTTGTTTTCGTTCCAACACAAAAGGAGTCAAACGATGAAACGTAGTTGATGTCTTGTTGAGACAAAAAGGCACTATAAATACTCGCTTACTCCAACTTTCTACGTAGGTATGTGTTTATACGCAGCAGCAACATTATAAAAGTAAGCTGGGGATCTTGTGAAAAAGGCACTTAAGAAAATTAGATACCGCACTACTGCCTTTCTTTGCCAAAAACAAGGAATGGGGAAAATAAAGGGATCCTTTCTATGAATCTATGTAAACTTTGTATGTATAACTGGAGTGAAACCCCATCCGCATCCTGTTCAACTTTTTTGTAATAAAACCAATGCAAGAAATGGTATCCATGACTATATAAGTTCATATATGTGTGCTTTACTTGTGTACTACAGAGGACAGGAATCTTTCTCTCTGTCTCTCTTTCTCTCTCTTGTATACAAGGCATTTTAATGCAATTAAGTAACGCATCTTACTTGATTTGATGCTGCTCACTTTGCTAGTTTTAATAACTGCAGTACACTCAAAGTTATGTGCTTTTGCCTTTGTCCCAAAGTTATCATCATCATCGAGGGTCTCAGTTGCAGTGGGAGACCGAGACCATTCCACTCAGAGAATGATACTTGCCCTAATTTAATGGGCACTGTACTTTTAATCACTATTAGCATGTAACTTCAGTGGAACTACTTTTTGATGGTCTGTCCACTTGACATTTTGTGTCATTCATTATGATTGTGGAGGTTGTTGTGCTAAACTAATGTTCCTTTTGCAATGATTATGATCCCATTATTACAATTATTTTCTCTCCTGAGCTAAACGCTAAATTGAGACCTTTCACTGATCCCTTTTCCTAATTATCTAAATGAAGTCGTTTTGATAAAAATATTTATTTTTCAATTCTGTCCCATTTTTCACTCTAGTTTCCAATTTTAATTATGCCATAAATTGTCGTCCTGTACGTGAATGAATTTGTGTAATTGCTAGTCAGTCATATGATTAGTGTTGTATTGGCTAGCTTCCAAAGACGTTCAAATAGCTTTAATATATGAATGTAATTTTTAAAATACAATTTTCCTTTCTCGATCAATTGTTTTGTCATACAAATGAAGACATCAAATTTAACATCGTCATCATCACCACGATCATGAACGATGATGATGTTCAAAGCTTGTTCACGGTTGATGGTGTCAAAACATTGTGGAGTATTTTCTGTCCTATTTTTATTTGACTTTAGGGTGCGTTTATGTACACAACCAAAACTCAGCTCATTTATATATCTCCTTTTTCATACACATCTGAATCATTGTTGCCAGTGGATAATCCGAAAAGTAAGCAGTAGGCTAATAAGCAATACTTGTCGATCATGATGATGATAGAAATATAAGAACTGCATGGTATAAATTGGTATGGCACTTTTTGGGATGATGTTGGTGTAAAGTATAAACATAACTGTTGCCTACATCATCATGATCATATCAGTAGCAGTAAGTGAAGCGTAGAGAGAAAAAAAAATTGGGGTAGGAGAGAGATGAGCTGGCCAAAAAAAGGTTGATCTACCCAACAGAAAGCCAGGCCAAGAAAACAACAACTCTCGCACAGACGGAAATAAATAAATTCATAGTGTATTATTATGAATGTGGACATGTGGCCCACTATGACTTTAGCCATCCAACCAAAAAGACCCTTTTTTCTTTTATATATGCTCTTCTCACCAGTGGTAAAACAGTAGTTATATTTATAGTGGTAATATTTCACTCTTGATGCTGCAGCAGGACTGGTAAAAATGATCTCTGATAAAACCAAGAAAATATCCAGCAGTAAATACAAAAGTCATATGTGTATTTTTGTTCGATCAAATGAACTCTGTAAAAAAAATTCACTGCATTGTTCAGTGGTGGAGAGAGAGAGAGAGAGCCGTGAATGCAGATGATTCAGTTAGCCAATAAAAAAAGGTAAAAATAGTTTTGCAATACATCATCTCCGTCATGATCATGAAGTGCTTCACTCAAACAGCGTAACGAGAAGTCATTTATTTCTGCAACTCACAGAGAATGTCAGCATTTTCGATAGCGATTACTAAAGACATTGACCGACACATGTATGTCGGGTTTGGCAGGCAACTAGAACAGTTGTACAAAACAAAATCGAATATGTATTCATTTTAATCATAAACAGATATAACGTTACTCCATTCTCCAGTTTTTTTTCTCGTTTTTGGCTTTCACAATTTCTTTGGCGAAACGCCTGCGTACTACAGAAGGTGCAGTATGCAAACAAAGTAAATTTTTCTTCTATTTTTATACTTGAGTGAAGTTGTACTCAAGCAATCTTTTGGTTTATCCCTCTGCTCGGTCGTACCGATGAAAAAGGGATAATGAAGTGAGAGAAAGCAGTAGCTAGCTGGCTACTTACATGGAAAGCATATATTTACTATCTATCTTCCTCTTCCTACTCAATGAATCATCTTTTACTACACAAACAAACGAAACATAAAAGGTGCAGTTGTGGCTGTGTCGTCCTCAACGCCAATAGCTACATGGTATTAAGACATTTTGTCCACAACACATGGCAGTATTTTCTTTGTCAACATCTCAAATTAAATGAAAGATAAAGGAGTAAAGAGCATAGACCGTAGTAGTAATAGGGAAACTCAAAGCTCTGCGTATATTAAATTCTCTGTCAACACAATATGACAACTTTTTTTCAAGAGGCCTCAATTGACACAAGCAAGTGCACATTTAAAAAACGAATAACCATTAAGTTGAATATGCCATGGATGTTTTTAAAAGTTTACAGAATTTCTAAACTTGTTAAAAAAGCAAACATGAAAACTTGCATGCTAATAAAGTCGGCACTGGAAGATTCTTGTCATTATCTGTTTTATGGTGTGAAGATGAGGTTCCACTAAATTTGTTGGGTCAACAGTGACAGGTGGCTTGTAAAAGTAATAGAAAGAATGAAGAGAGCTTATATGATATTTTGTCGCGTGCGCAGAAAAAATACATGTTATTTATTTGGTACATTATGATTTCGTAGAAACATAGATGTAAACATTGACATATTCCCATTTTTTATATATTGATACTGAAACTTAATCTACTGACAAAGGGACAAAAAGAATTGTCCTCTGCATCCACAATTATAGAGTGTATTAATCCGACCGTAGCATATAAAAGAGAGATTGTTTGCATAAAACAAAGAGCAAATTCATGTGTATGAAGAACATGACGGGTAATAATGACTGTGCATGGAATTCTAGTATCCGTAAATAGTTTACAATGACCAATGACTTATTTTTCATTCATTTTTTCCTACTTAAATGTGTATTATTTACTGTTTGACACAAAGTTAAAGAAGAAAAGCCTCTGGTCCCTCCAAATTTCTCTTTTACAAAAGAAACAACCCTATACACCATTGCATTGTTATGAAATTTTTTTAACACCGTAAACACAAGTTGTATTGTATTGTTGGGTTCAACCATAACACAAAGAATGAATGCAGTTTAAATGAAATGATACACAAGTTAAAATCAAATAGTTGACAGATGTACATGTACAGTATGTTTAATAAAGTTGCTTGTTGTACATGGACGATTAGTATTTAAAACATGAACTTGAGTGTATACAGGATTTGTTAAGTAATGACTGTTGATGCTGATCATTAATAATAAATAAATGTTGGTCACAAGGGCGTAAAAAATTAATGATGCTTGTCGTGATTCTCCGTATTTTTTATTCTATGTACACATTGCATTCTACAAAAATCGTGACTTTGGAATTTTACTACGTGACGATTCTGTTGAAATATTGAACCTTTTATTTTTGTAGCACAAATTATCGATTAAATATTTCCGCTTCAGACATTTCAAAAGTATGTCGCTTTTAAACTGTATCAGAAAAGGAATCACATAATTAGAATTCGTAATGCATTATCTTAAACTTTGAATAAAAAAAATGAATAAAGTTGGTAATTTCGGGTAATTTTGTCTATTTCAGGTATGGTTTCAAAATCGACGTGCCAAGTTCAGGAAACAAGAGCGACTTGCTCAACAAAAGCAGAATTCTAGTAGCAGCTCTAATGGATCAAATGGTTCACAAAACTCTGGCACCAACAACAGCGGAAGCGGTTCCGTAGATAATAGTATTAATCCTTCCAATCTAAAGTCTCAACTTAACTCGGATATGAATGGAAAATCAGCAAAGGAAAACTCCAAAGTTGATTCAGTTGGTAAGACGAGTCTATCTTCTCCTCTACTTGATTTAATTGCTATCAGTGGCTATAAGAAGAATATCACAAGTTATGGATGCTTCCCTCACTTCCCAGTTTTTAATTAACCTAATTAATAATAGTATTGCCAATGCATTATGAATTTCGAAGATGTCAAAATTATAATAGATAACTCTAATTTCCATTTGAAAGAAACAAAAGCAACTTTTGAAAATGACTGGAAGTGGAAAGGGGGAAATATCCCCTCACTCTTCGAGAGTGATTCAGGTAAATAGTCATCAAGAAGATGGTATACTGACTATATATACGTTGGTAAAGCCTAAATGTTTAGTTAGAAAAATATCCGCAGAGTAATGAAAGTTTGTTCACTGATAGTGAAAGATAGTAGATTGTATTCTCATGTAGTTTTGAGTTTAGATATCCCTACGTTTACGTCTGGTGCTGGTTTCACAGTAGCTGTTTTTCTTTCTTCTTTTGGGCATCATGTGGCACGGAGTGGTTACTTGACATTAAGTGAGACAAATGGTAGAGGCAATATGAGCCGCAATTTCCTAGATTAAACCGTCACAAGCGTCGAGATATCTAGAAGCTGTGTGTAGTGTATAGAGTGGAAGAAGAAGAAAAAGAGATGCTCTGCATCCTCCTTTTCCTTCCTTTCTCCCTCTTCTCTTTAGTATCCCATTCGAAATAAAGAAAAGAATAAAAATACAACTATAAAACGAAGGAACGAACATCCATGAATGCAATAGTATACCATGCACTCTTGTTCTATACATTCCACAACGTTTTTATTTTGCAAAACGTTAATTTCCTCAGACTGCACAAAATGAATTAATGCATTATTACAAAATTTTCTAGTTAAAAGTTAAAGGAAATAAGAGATAAAAATGCAGTTTGCGTGTTGGACTGAGAGCGAATTGATCATGTCGATAGGATTCTTTATATTTTCGGTTTTAAAGCGCACATTTCCGTGAAAGTTAACAACAATATTTGTTTTAATTTATTAGCATTAGTTATTTTTTAAATATTATTGTTTTCAAGTTCCCCTTCTTGAAAGGAAAGGTTTAAAAATCCCTATCCTACACCACCGCCCGTACCGAATGTTGGGGGAAAGTCTTGGCATTTCTTGTAGGAGCAGCATCAGCAAAGCAAGTTGATTGCAGGGGAGCGAGCATCCAAGTGTATGATGCAGTATCTCTTGCTTGCTGCCTCCCCAATCGATACATCCTTTCCAATCAGCTTGTGGCTGACGAATAAGACTGGGTTCCTCCGTATTCTTACGTTCAGATTCCGCCTCCATCTAATTTCTTCCATTCCATTCCAGCAGAGTGAGAACATCATATCTCTTTTGTTCACTTCTGCACAACCAGTAAAACAACAACGAGTTCATCTAACTCCAAAGCCATGCCATGCATTGCCTTGCTCATGATGGTGTGCTTCTTCATTTCATCTTCTCGTTCACACTGTCTCGCTTACACGCAGACTACGATCAACGACGCGACGGAAAGAAATGGCAGCTCAAAGTGTGCATATCGCCTTTTTCATTAAGAAAGATTTAGGTGTTGTGGTTAACATCGTGTTTAGTTGTGTTCTTGTATAACATATTGTTGATATCCCCATTTTTATTTTGTGAAATTTTCCAACTCGCTACTAAATTTTCAAATTCAAACACGGCCGTTTTAAATGTTTAAAAACATATGCACTATTCTTTAGTCTTATTCAGCTCTCAATAGTTTTTGAAGGGAAAATTAAGCGCAATATAAAGACATACAAATGTCGATTGTTGGAATAAGCAACCTATTTGCTACTACAAGTGAAAGCAAACTAGTGAAGACACCAGTTGCAGATTTGTGTTTGATTAATGAATGCTGAAGACGTGCCGAACAAACTTGTAAGTGGTAAGAACAAGGCCATGGTCTTTCAAACAAACAAACCAAAATCTAGATCTTGTAGATCCCCTAGCCTTGCACTTTCCACACAAACTTGCTTTCTTTTTTCTCGTCTCCTTCAATACATCCAGTTATTTTCTCTCTGTGGAAGGGAAGAAGGGAGAAAAAGACAAATGTGAATCGGGGTTTCTCTCTGAAACTCCAATAAATATTGCTATCATTACTTTCGGAAGAAACATTTGGAACAAGTCATGCAACATAACTTGGGATATTTTCTACTTAGCATATGCTACTTTTCATTCGTACTTTTTACACAATTTTCTTTAGAATAATATGAAAGCATCATGTAATAATTTTTTTTGTATTTTTCCCACAGTGAACAAGCTTCATCAGTGCAGTGGAGGTGGCGGAAACAGTGGTCTGGTATCATCCCCATCGCCAAGAGGAAATCAGTCACCATGTAAATCTCCAGTTATTCCCTCCACACATGCTTTTACACCGCTCATGCTGACACCAAATCCGTCACCCATTTCGTCGGGTTATGGACTCAGTGCGAAGACTCTTTTCTGAGAATGTCTCAACAAAATTAACAAAGTTATACAAATTTACATACGTGTTAGCATTACGATTTCAGCATGGATAAGATCTCTTGCGTCGGCGGTCGGTGAAAAAACATACATTACCGTAATATGTTGGTGATGTGCTTTTGGATGCACACATAATAATTTATACTACTTTCAAAAAATATGTGTCGGTAGTTTCATTTCCCCCCAATTTAAAATGATTATATAATTGAATATACAATGTACATAAATAAAAATTTAAATTTTCTGAGATGAACCTAGTCGTTTAATTTTCAACGGATTTTTGTAATTAACTGCTAAATGGGAAAGAACCTGTAATTTAACCAAAAAATTAAATTGTGTCCGTTTGAAAAAAGTAAATATTTATTGTAAATGAGAAGACTAAATTATATTCCGAAGTAAATAGCTGTACACATTTCAAGTCGAAAATCTACTTACCTTAATAAAGTGTATGTAAACTTGTGTCAAATGAATTTAGAAAGTCAGTTACATGAAATTTTACCAGGTGGAGACAGAGACATTTTATGTGCACAATAAAATTCAACTATTTGCTTGAAATGGTACAATTGAACTACATCGGATCGGATACCTCTACAATGATCGGATGATGTGACGTTAACTATGTAGCAACAGAATAATTTTGTGAATAGTAGCTTTAGATGAATTTTTTTAAGTTTGCCATTCTGATTATCAATTATCTCCAATTGTACTTTCTATTATGTGGAGTAAAATTTATAAAAAACCTGAATACAGAATTATATGTATCCTGAATCCCAGCAATTAATTGAATCTACAGTATACTCACAGACTGGCATACAAAGTAGCAGTAGCAAACTGTTGTGTAAAATTAGATTCGTCAGTTTTGGTTAAAATTATCACTGTTTTCATATCGAATTATAAAACTTTACAGCTTTATTGTTTGGTTAAAGTTATGAAAAATGTGATGGATAAAAATATTGATAAAGAAGATCATGTCTCGGCAAACCGTTACAACGATTTTAATACAGACGCAAACAAATTTGTTTAGTTTTAAATGTCAACATTCTAAATTTAATGTTTAATTTGAACTGAATACACAATTTAGCTTGTGAAATAAAAATGTACCGATAAATGTGAGTTGAGTTATTAATAATAAAAGAAGAATATTATACGATTTCCTAAAAGGTATTTCGGTAATCCATGATTCTAGAAGCAACAATTAATGAGTTATTTTAGTTTGTACGAAAACAAGTGTATGAAGCTCGAAGCCCGTCACATCACATAATTCCAGACTGTCGAATGCATCCATGTAAAAATGTAAAAAATGTAAACTCAAATATAACTGAAACTAAAAAAACTTACTTCCTCGTTTGCAGTTCCTTAATCTCCTACTCGGGTTTGGGGTTTTGACCAAATAGTAATCTGTGACCAACCTTTTTATTTTTTTAATCCATCAACATAATCTTAGAAGTCCTGGTTGATGAATATAAAATTTACATACACGCCTCGAAACCTACACTCATTTCCTTCATTTTCCACCTTCATTTTCCACCTTCATTATCTGAATTACTCTAGCTTTTTAAATAGGAATTGCTCCATAAGAAAAAAAAAATCGCTGGATTCACCTTACCCCTACTTTTAATATTTATTTTAAACACTGACCAATGTAATGGATCGCGGAGATAATCTTGGAGACATTGAAAGAAATAGTCGTGCCAACGATCAAAACATAAGATCGTAGTTACGATTTTTGCTTGCATATTTTATCGAAATCGGTCAAAAGGCCAAAATCATAACTTCACTTCAAGTTCCGAGGGTAAGAGTAAGAGTAGAAAAATATTTTGAAAGCATCCAGCAGCAACAACAAAGAAATACGTGCTTCCAGAACGCCATCTCAATCAAAGCTACCCAACCGAAACAGAGTACCTGTTATCCATATGTGGGCATACAGAAAAGCAGGTACTCAGGATTCTCAACAGATAGTGTAAAACTTACAAGCTGACTTCGACGTATGACAAAGAAGATCTGTAGAGTAAAACTACCAGTCAGCCATCCATCAGATTATCCGCACTCCACTTCGCATAAAAACTCGCTTCATTTCAAACCTTTGAATCTGTTCTGAGCACTGTTCATGAATTTTGTTCTCATTCATCATTGCGTTTTATTTGAAAATCAAAATTTAATTGTCGCGGTCACCGACTTTTGAACTGGATAACTGCTTTATTGCTTAGTGATAGCAAAACTAGAAAGACGATAAAAGTAAGGTAAACAAATACGGAAGTATGGGATATTAGAATTTCTTTAGTTGATCCTGTAATATAATAGTATCATGTGTTGTCAAGCATCCACCTTCACTTAATCTCATTAAAATTATTTTTTAAATTAGCAAACAATGCACGTTGGGAAAAACTTTTAGAAAATTTCATTTTGTCAATCTTCTAAAAAACGAGTCAAGGTTTTTCGTTGGGAGGCCTTACCATAACTAATGCAGTGTAGGCCTTGGACAGCTTTATCGTTAGTAATTGACAAACAGGCAAATCAAGGAGCAAGATAAATATTTATTAAATAGAACTTAAAGAACCGAAGTAAATTTAGAACAGAACAGCCGTGTTCTTCACATCACCTCCCTGTCCTATTTACTGCGCAAAAATTACGAAACACAAAGTGGAACGAACACATTTATATTTAGAAGTGCTATATATCGCACTTGTCAGTCATCGTTTTCATGTGCTAAATCCTATTATTTTGTAGGAGGGGCCTGCAGCCAATAAAACAATTCATGAAACTTTGCGGAACGCTTTTGAATTTTATGACTTCGTGACAGATTTCATAAATTTTCAATTAATTGCTCAAACAAATCTTTGATGCGCCGAAGCACAAACCCCTAACATAAATCATAAATCATTCCAAGCATTGAAAATTATTACCGAAAGAATATTCATTTCTCACATCTTATGCAAATTATGGGAACAAAACCCTTTTTACCAATACCCTATTAGCCAAGCAGATTCACCAATTCTAAACTCTGCTTTATAACAGCTTTAGCATTAAGTCGTTAAACGCAATGAAGCAAAGTTTGTGCCATATTCATCAAGGCATAACCCGGTTAAGTGATTTAATAATTCGTTACGTCAACCATGCATACTCATTATCTCATGACTTGACTATGCCAATCTAGGGAGCAACATGATGACCAACAACCAAAAATTCACGACCGTTGGCAGTTGGAAATAAAAAGCTAGAAGTGTGCATTTCATAATCATCATAATCGTTTTCCAGGTATTTTACCACCGCACTTGTCTGGAAAGCAGCAAGTCAGTTTTTTGGTGCCTACTGAATGTAATACCTTGATTGCCATCGTTAATACCAGGATCTCATTAACTTATAACTTCACAAAGAGACGTCAGCTAGTGTCCAGATGTTACAATACAAGAGGAACGTTTTTTATTTTGGCCAATAATAATGTTATTCATTCCATGCGATAACTGATAGAATTTATACAAACTTTATGATCATGGAAAAATCAACAGCCTGCATGCACGCATTTAGCATTCAAGATTTCAGCATCACAACACATGACGTGATGGACATGAAGCTCCTGTTAAACGGAAGGCAAGAAAGAGGTAAGCATATATTATATTTTTTACTACCGGCTTCAGTGGGAAGATGAGCACTTGGGCAGTCACGGTGAAGAAACAAAGATGAACTTGAAAAAAGCCGAACATGCCATCAACACAGAACCACCACCACACAAATCCAGCAACATGCATGCGTTTTTTATAACCAAGTCTCCAGGAAGATGTAAATAGTAGTCGGTTAGTAGTAGAAGTGAACGAGGGAGATGTCGAGAGATGTGTCTTCTTAAAAAAAGACAGGTGTTGCTCGGAGATCAGGTTAAAAGTCGACCTTGGCATTGGATATTCCATTTTAAGCTGTTGCTGTTCTTGCAGACTGGATTTTTTTTTCCTCGTCAACTTTTGTAACCCTTTTCAAGGAAAAGCCTTTCATTTTTATCTAGTTATGCATATCAAATAATGTATACTTGTATTTAGATTGTTACATATTATTATTTATTCTCTCGTATCATCATCATGCATGCAAGCTTGTAACACACATTATAATATTGCGTTACGTAAATAATAATGTAGGCCTCTTTGTTTCTCTTCCTACAAGATCCAGTAGGTCTTGTCTGATCTGAAGATGATGATGATGAATATTTTGATGATTCTTCTTTTCTCCTCGGCTACCGGCTGGGTGTTACAATGGTTACAAAACACTGGAGCAACTCCTTCATCTTCTTATTTTCCCCTCATCAGCATAATCAACTAGCAATATTATATGCAGTAAGCTTTTTATTTCTACCTTCTTCGTAGTATGGTTCCGTTGTACAGTAACTGCAGTGTGCGGAGAGATAGATAATACGAGAATAATTGTGTTCCTCTCGCTTTTCCAGAAACAGTTTTTTTCTCTTGGGCCATTCGCTTACGTAATACAAAAATAAAAACATTGTCTGTACCTACCACTCGGAGCATCTTGGCTTATCAGATTTGATCCTTTTATGCAGATGCTCTGTGTTCTCTTCATTTTTTATAAAAAAAAGTTACCTTCGATTTTGATGGTAATCATCGTCCTCTTACTCAATCGCATGGTGATAATAATAATATACAAACATGCATGCATAATATATAATATAAATGTTTAACCTTAAAAATTTCCATAGTGAAATTTCGTAAAAGTTCTTTTTTATTGTGACCCTGAAGGGGTTCACTTAAGTATTTTGTCTGGACCACTGGAAATATGTTACTTCTGGATAAATTTTACTGACAGATGCTTACATTATTATTGTTATTATTAAAGAAAAATGCAGATAGACTTGGTTCATCATATCATTGGCAAAAGGCTTGTAATCTAGGTCTGACCCTGGACTTGATCCTGAAACCACGACAGCCGTTGAACTTGAGTCGTCCTCATACCTGTCGTCTAAAACGTAAAGCCTACTTCGGGAATAAAATGCTAATGATTATTTTACGATGAAGCAATATTGCATGTAGAGAAAAAGGCGAACGGAGCGAACAGTGGTAACCCTTAAATTCTTCTTTTTTACTTCACGTAATCTGCGTGAGCATGTGGCGTAATTTTAAAGAAAGACTTATAAATTGATAGCTGAATGTAACAAAGTTCCAGTATACGTGATCTTGACTTTTTACTTGCCATTTTTTCATTTAAGGGCAACAATTTCGATAACTTAGCGTGCGAAAATATGCACACGTTTTGTTTGAAGTGAATGTCTTTATCTTTAGAGCCGTAAACCAAACAACAAACTGTAGATTTCACCTGCATTCCAAACCTGAACTAAATCTGCTTAAATATTTAACTTGGATCTAGACTTATGGTTTTAAGATTAATGTAGCTCTGTTTACCATTGTATTAGAAGTAACTTGGAAAACAAAAGAGGAAAGTCATAACATAACTAACAAAAATGATAAATTCATGACGATTGAATAATTAATGGCCTTTATGCAATTAGCGTTCATTTATGCTTACACATTTACAACTCAGCGTGGCCATGAGTTACCTGATTTTCAAACCAAAAGGATTATTTAAATAGTATTTTCATTTTTTCTAAAAAAATATTTTTTAGGTAATACAATTTGTGTTAATACTTTGGTTAGATCAGATCGTTTGAAACATGTTTGCAAGTGGACAGACGTTCACAGTTCCCCACGACAACTAAGTCTCGAAAAGCCCAACTAGCAACTGGAGCTTAATAAAAAGTAGCATCCTATTCATTATATTATGTTGGTAGATTTACATATTGATACGACCGCGGATGGTGTAGTTGTGTTTGTTATTTGTAAGCATAACAAAGGAGAAATGTCATGACATGCCATGCAACGCTTTCCATCTTGACTGGAAGACCTAGACCTTCAAAACCTTTATCGTTCGTTTGTGTTTTCGTTTCTGGTGTGCAGAGCACCATGATCATCATGTCATGCCATTTTGTCTGTCTTCCTTGTTTCGTCTTCCTCCAGGCAGACTCCAGAAACACACACTATCCAGTTCCCCTCGTGTGAATCTTTGTGACAGGTGTTCGTTTCAAGATGCAAAGCGTATTCATAGTAATTATCTTTTCCCGAAAAGATGATTATTCTCCGTATCCACAAGTCTCCATTAGACGACAGTCCTTTGTAGCATCTTAAGACACTACGTGTGAATATAGGACGTCTGATTCAGGAATCTAGGTACATGTTAATACACTATCAATATTTACTTTCTTTTAGCTATCAATATTGTATGCGTGTACTTGGGCAGCTGGAGTTAGGTAATTGGAAAATGTGTCGTGTGCTAACATACAAATGTATCATGTCATGAATTTGCTGTAATAATTGCACTGCTATCGATTACCTTTCAAAGTTTACATTATCTGCATTATAATTGGGCCAGATAATAATGGATGATAATGTAGACAAGACGCACAGATGCGAAACACGAGTGGAGCAACGGAGAAAAGTAATATTGAATATCTTGCCTTGCACATTCATTCTTTCTTGTTATTTATGTCAGTAAGTTTAGTTTTGGACTGGTAATTTCTTTTAACCTTGAATTGAAATCAAGTAAATTATATGCATATGAATGGTAAGTACGTCACGTACTACGTTGTTTTATCAACGACTCCAGAGATCATTGATTAGAATCTGTTAGTGTTTATGTATTCGTCATCCTAGAAATACGCAAGCTTTCACCTGCCTCCCATTTTATTTTATAGGAGTTAGATAAATGGGTTGTCAAATTATGGGATTGTTTGGTTTTGATTATATTTTTTATGCTGAAAATGTTGTTCGTCTTCCTTGTACCATGATCCAGTTGATGAACAAAGTGTAGATGGGATATGGATGATAAAATGACAAAAAAAACAGAAAAAGTTATTAAATTTTTATCTCCACGCTACAAGTGTTCAAGATCTTTATTTTCAACCTTTTCAACAATATCAACAGATTTTTAGTGTACATAATATACTCTCACACAAAAAATTATATAGATCATATTCATCATCACTATCACTACCATAATACAATAATAATAAAATAACAATAAAGAGAATAGTTATAACAAATAACAACAAAAGTCTACATTTTAATAAGTGCAAAAAGGGTAGAAATAACAATTATTTTGTAGAGACAAATCGTTGTCCGGATTTCTCCCACCCTAACTTATTACTTATTAGTTAACCTATTTATTTGTGCTGCAAATCAAAAGTCGTAATTCAAAAGAAAATTAAATACACTCTTTTGTCAAAAAGGGAATGCTCTTTTGCTGATTTTGTTCAATTTTACTTATTGGTTTACACACCAAAGGAAAGTTGTTGGTTTGGAATGGTAAAAGTATGTTGGTGAATCACTAAAATTTTCATGTGTGTAAACGCATTTGTGTACAGACTAACCGCTGCTGTTGAAAATAATATATATGCATGTAGGAATGTATATATGTATAAATGTGCGTTGTATAGTAGTTAGGTATTATAATAGTAAATTAATATAACAGCATACACAACATATTATCATGATGAATATTAAATTGTGGGTGTCGTACTAAAAATACAAACAAACGGGAGAGAAAAACAACATCACCAACAAAAAATTCAATTAATAATATATACCTAATATCATAACAAACGCGTACGAAACGATTAAACAACTAGTTTTACAATTATTAATACATAATATATAATATGTATAGTAAAATAATAATAATGAAAGATCATCAGTCAATCCCCTTTTATATCGACCAGAAAGAAATATAACTCACATTTTTGTAACCCTTTCTCCTCCCTTTCATTTCATCTTCGTTTTTTTAAATCTGTTCTTTATACAAAGTGGTTTTTTCATATTACAATATTCAATATTAATAGCTGTTATATAAACTAGTAACAAATAGATAAGTACATACACAAGGTTACACATGCATGTAGATCCTATTTGTAAAGTGCTGGAGTAGTAGTGGATTTTTTTTTACCTCTCTTTCTCTCACGGCAATCGGTTGATTTTTTTTACTTTACTCTTTGAAATTTTCCAATTTTTATTAATAATTTTATGAAATAGAAATAATAGTATTAATACACAATATTATGTCCAAACTACAAACTACTTACGAAAATACTTAAAACTAATTCAGATAAACGAGTCCTGCTAACTAAAGTGCTTTTTTATTTTTTATATATATTTATATGTAAAAAGGTACCAACATCTGCTATTGGATGGTAGTGACAATAGCGATTACAAATATTTGTAGCAATTACAAATATATGAAATAAGTGGCGTCACCACTTAATAATATAGTATAAAATATAGGTAAATTAGCTAATTATCTAATAGCACACCATATAAAACTCTTGGTTAGAGCCATAATGTTCATCGATTCATTGTAACGTAAACAGAGCTTTTCTTTTGCGTTTTGAGAGGCTCGAATGAAAAAAAAAATGTTTTCTTTTTTTAAGACTTTTGCACAACCTTAATCAATCCCCTCAACCTTTTCCATGACAAAAAAAATGTAGTAGGAAAATAAAATAGTGAAAAAATTAATTGATTACTTATATATTTTGAAATATACACATGTGCCTCGAAATCTACTTTACATCATAATAATAGCAATGTGGTATGATAATCATGAATATGATGAAATTACGTTCCCAAAAAGATTATCTTTTGTATGTTATCATTATTGTAGTGTACGATTGAAAATATACGTTTTTATATTTTTTTGTAGTTGTCGTTTTTTTATGTATATATTTCATATTGATGCATCATCCTAAAGAATAATAATACTTGAAGACCTATTAACTTTAGTAACTATAAAATTCATATTATCACTTTTTTTCCTTTTTTATCTCGTTGACATGGAACGGAAGCATACTGTGCGCGTTGTTTATTAATATTAGTTACGATTGTTATATAAAGTTGTTAATAATAATGTGTTGATAAATAATGCTAATTATAAATGAATATTACAAAAAAATGATTGACATTTATTAACCATCTCACATCAGATTAAGGCTATTTGATTGCTTAGTGATTAGTCTTTAATTCAACAATAAGGTTTGTGATTGATTGCCATTTTGTTGTCATTATTGTTATATGATTGGTTATTTGTCATTAATTGGAAGACACATTTTTGTTGTGAAATCACCAAAAAAAATTGATTGTTCCTCGAGATCTCCTCTCCTTCTAATTTTTATTTTAATGCACTAATTTGGGTTAGATAAAGCTTGCTTGGATTGGGAATTTAATGTTCAGCGCATATCTAGTTACAGTTAAGATTGTTATGTAGTTACGATTGCTGCTCATTTCGTTTGGAGGTTCAGATATTCAAATAAAATTAAATACTGTACAGAGATTGTGATACATATGCTTCGTACATGCCATCCTACAAAAAGCAAACAAACGTATCTGCTTAAAATACGTCAGGATTGATTATGTTGATGTGACCTGTCTGAGCTTACTAATTAAATGATATATCTTACTTTCTACTAAATCACTTTCTTCAGAATAATTGTTAATCGTATTTTGTATGTGTGCTACTGTTGCAATGGGTGTTGTAGTGTCTTAAGTGCTATCTTAAATGTAAACTGATATAAGTAAAAGTGGTTCAATTACAGTATGCTTTTTTTAGGATCTCACTTGAAGTAGCATGTTTGCGAATGAGGAGTTGGTGAACTTGAAATGACGCTTGTCGTAAAATTTAAGGAGGGCTGGACTGTAGGGATGGTTCTCCTTCAAATGCATGTAGTGGACTTCAGGTTCCCCGGTTGTGTGACCGCATTCCTCGCACACGTACACCTTCGTTCTTCGCTCCTTGTAGGCATAGCTATGCTGGACTCCATGTACTTTCAAGCAATGAGACTCCAGGCTACAACGTTGTGTGAATGACTTCTCACACATGTTACATTTGTACGGTCTTACCCCTGTGACAGACAAAGAAAAGCATAACAATTAGTAAGAATATTTAGAAAAAGGTGCGGGTGCATTTTCGAACTACACAGTGAACAATTCGGTTAAAATGCAAGCGACTGAAGATGTGTTCTTACCTGTATGAGTTCTGGTGTGACGCTTGAGGTCGAAAGTGTCGTTGAAACCTTTACCACAGAAGGTGCACAAGTAGCGCTTAACATCCGAGTGGCATTTAAGATGTCGGTTAAGTAGTCTTTGGAGAGTGAATGCCTTTCCGCAAATTCTACAGCTGAGTTTTCCGCCGCGTTCTCCTGAAGTCGAACTCGTTGGGCGAGGGCTGTCTGCACCACAATCGGATGAATCAGCATGATGACTTCTGGGTGTCTCATTTTCCGTTGAGGAGTGAGGGGATCGCTCGGGTGATCTGGAGGCGAGGGGGTTTTTAATACCATGCCCTCCATTGACAAATTCAACGGGTGCATCGTTTGGAATACCAAGCTGTTGTTTAGGAAAAGAGAAAAAATGATGGTTAGAATCAGAGTATGCACCTATCTTTCAAAATTTAAATAGAGTTTAAAGATGCAGGGTGGCGTTCGTTCTCTCATTCGATAATAAAAGCGTTTCGCAATGAAACAGAGCAGTATAGTTTTTGAAGCAAGATTAAGCAAGTGAGAAAAATGAAACAAAATGTCAAAAAATGATGAAGTTGGGCAACATCACACATGGTGATGATAAGGATTATGGTTGTAGGTTGTTGAAAAGGGAAATAGGTATAAGGAAGGAAGGACATTGTCAATTTAGTATTTGGCTTTAGCTTTTGGGTCTGCAGTGTTGGGTCTAGAAAAGAAATCATCAGGTTGCTAACCCGGTTTTGTAGAACGCCCACCCTGACTTGAAGAGATGGAATGCCGGAAATATCATTGACGGATGAACCAGAAGAATGTCTTCTGTGAGTTGCCTGGCTTACAATGCTGCTGCTCGAGCCTGGACTGTGTGCATGGAATCCATGGAAAGATGGAGATGGACCAGGGGTGCCACGGTCAGTAATGGAAGTAAATGGGGTACCAGGAGGAGAGTCAATAGAGTCATTTGTATAGGAGGGAGGGGAAGGTAAGGACATTTGGTTTGGGGAAGAAATAGGAGGAGATGGAAGCCCAACAATGGAATTTACCATTTGTTGTGACGAGCAATGACCCAAGGGAGCGATTGGTGATGAGGAACTGGACACCACCGGTGCTGAGAGAAGGGAAGTATTCAGGCTCAGCTGGTTGTCCAAAGCCGCATTGAATTCATCTGAGAAGTTGAAGCCTCCGAAATTGAAAAAGTCATTCGTTGGTTGTTGAACAAACTGCTGACGACCTAAATTGGAAAAGACGGGATTCTCTTTAGTACATGATACAATATGCAATTACCCATGCTATACCATGCATATGAGTTCATTATGAAAAAATGCAGATTATCCAGTGGAAACTATACTTACCTTGAATGTGGTTATCCAAAAGGCTGTTTGTATTTCGGTTGACAAACTGGGAGGACACGTTATTTCTACCGTTGACATCGAATTTCACATCCTGAGCACGACTAACAACGCAATGATCCTGGCTGGAGTTTACATTTGGTTCCATTGGAGTAAGTGGGGCAAGAAGTGGTGGGGGCTCTGGTTGTGGGGTCTCAACGTCGTGGGCTGGTGGGTCATCCCGGTACAATTCGGCTAATTCCAACAATGACTCTGGACTCGGGAGGGGGAGTAGCAGCGGATCGTTCCCTAAATGTCCTCCTCCTCCCCCGCCCACACAAACGTCAAGTAGAGCTTCCGTCTGGCGAGGATCATATCGACTTAGAAAGCTTCCAGCTAGCCCACCTCCGTTTCCGGCAGCCGAGCCAAAATTTACACCAAGACCCAAACTGTGTACAGGTGGTAAAGGATCGGAAGCGAGACGATAACCTCCCGTGCCACCCATGCCGTTGTTGTCAGGCATGCCATTGTTTCCGTTGTTGTGACAAGCTGGGGGATCATTTGTGTTGTTGTTTAGGCCACCACCTGGTGCCATCCCTTCGCCATCACCACCTTTACTACCTCCACCGGAAGAAACGCCACCTTGCATTCTTCCTCCACGAGGAGGCCCATTTCCTTCATAATCCGAAGGCTCAGGACCGGTTGTTCCACCGATTGCTGTAGCGCTGTAAATGAACGGGATTATTTATATTATGCAAGCAGTCATAAATGAATTGTTAAAACGAGCTTTTTCGTGAACAACAAGACAAGTTAGTATTATAATCTCAAAACAGGTTTGCTAACCTTTGACTGAAATCCAGGGGTGCATCTTGTTCTGGGGGAAATGGAGACGCAGGGCAGGGCGACTTTGGAGCAGGTGCTCTATGAATCACGGATGGTCTTGCGAGGGGCCTTAGTGGATCTGTCTTTAGTAGGGAGCTATCTCCTCGTCGTCCTCTACCGTCAGTATCTGCACAAAGAAAATCAATTACGTTAGTACAATAGTTTGCTTCATTGAATAATATACATTCGTTACATTAGCAACATGGACTGGAAGTGAGAATATTTTCCCTTGTCATTGTCCTAACGCAGAGAAAAGGTCAATACATTTATTGTTTCCATTTTATTTGCGTTTCATTGTCTCCCTCGAGAAGAAACGACATTATACAATGCATCAACAATTTTGAAGATACTTTTTGACAAAAATAGTGAATATCATGAATAACAGCTATATAATTAAAATCATGCTCGCATTTCTTCACTTAATATGTCTGCTTAAAGTTATCTAAGGTCATTGTAACCAACCACCATTTAATATCCACACAAAATTAATGGGGGAAATATATCAGATACTACAAGCTGGTACTCTCGTCGGTGCAATATTAAAGGAAAAACTTGAAGTTTAATCCTCACGATATAAAAGTAACACGACAATTATCCTTTCCATTTTTGCATGACTTCTTAAATAATGCCACGGAAACAATCGAACATTTTCATAATGTACATCACAGAGTACATTTAACTTTAACGCATTTTGGTAAACGATACTTGCCATCATATTAATATGCCGCTGTTTGTTTCCATACACAGTAAAAAATGCATCGAATATACAAAGGCAGTTAGTCACGAACATAATGACTATACTTTTAATGGCTATTTTCTTTACGAAAACCGCAAAATAAATACAAAACGATAAACATTTCAGCCACCATGTATCCAAGAAGTGTTATGGACACCAACCACTGTCCGTGAAGATATAAATGTTCAGTGATAGTCTCAGAATTTCGAAACAAACAAATTCGCTTTTACTGCTAGCATGATTTTTGTTTTGCTTTTTTTGCGAATGGTGAATCACAGGCCATTAAATACTGTTTCTGTTTCATGTCTGATTGCACCTTCTCCACACAACATAATGGTCAGTGTTGTTTCGTATGGCTGCTATTATTACTCCATAAAACTGACTACACGTTCAGCAGACAGAGTTATAAAAAATTTGGAAATCAAAGTCTTGTTCCTTTGTTGGAAAATAACTGCCACTTGTTTCCATTCATAACAGCGAATGTTAATGTGCATCTTACGTCAAATATTTTCGTACACAGCTTATTTTGAAGTTTTTTACCTTTTGTTTCGACTTTGTCCATCATCATCACGCAACTTTTTGTGAGTCATTGTACTAGAAATTTTTCAAATGATTATGAAGCATGCAAACAAGTCAAGAAAAAACGCAACGTCTGACTTTTCACTCACAATAGTCCAGTTGTAATTTAATTGCTTTCATTTTCATATTTCAAGTACATATAACCAGTCAAAGTTTCTTTGCACTCGCGTCTCATTTTTTAATGGGGGTAACGTGATGCCGGGCAACATTAATTATTATTGTTTCACCAATTATAATAAAAAAAAGTTTGGTTCATTCCCCAGTCATAATACGAGGATAAATTGCGAGGATAAGGCAAAAAAATCCCAACGCTAATGCTACCTCAAACCCTGATTGTTAATATCTCTGGCTGTTATTCCCGTTAAAAACAGGCTCTTATTTTGATTTTTTGTTGGAAGCTTCTGAAAATATTACCAAATTCCAACAATATTTTTATTGTGTAATAATCACATGTAAATAGTAACGATTATCAACAACACTGCAATAATATTAGTATTGGTAGGTCGTTGCCCTTTTCCGTGTTTGATTCTTTCTCGTTGTATTGAAAAAGCATCATTGTTGCTCATAATAATGATACAATATAACTAATATAATGCCTTATGACTATGACAATTTATAATATCAGTTGCTATGCTCGTAGTGCGTTGGACGCTTACAGAAATCAGTTGCTAAAAAAAGTCGAAATTGATAATTAAACAAAATATTACTGTTAATAGCCTAAAAATCGCGATCGTTTGTCAGTCGGGTCACGACCCACATTTTATATCATTACTTCTTCATTGACCAGGTAAATAGATAATGGTAATTCTCATATCACCACTACCGCCTCACCGACGGCCAGGCATAATTGATTAGCTAACCTAGAATTCAAATGAATTCAACGGATGACAACGACAACGACGTCAGTTGTTTTGTAGTGACAGTAATATGTTTTGTATGCAAATACAATTGAGATATTTATGTGTAACCTTGTACAACCAGAGAACCTAACGATTCCAAGTACTATAAACGTACATACATACACATAACGAAGAAAAAACGCCAAAATATTTTATGCGCATATGTGGCATGTTTCTTGTCGTCTTATTTTTTATTGAATATTTGAAACGCTGATGACGACGACTACTGGCGTAAAGCCCCGGTATTGCGAAGAAACCAGAAAGCTACGTGGAAAGCTGAAATGGTTATAAAATAATTTTTGTTATCAATGAAAATCCGACTTCAATCGCATGCATAAATCTCAGTTGAAACATGTGCATGATCATCATTTCACTATCGTATACAGTTCCAGTCAGTGGACATTTTTTGTACTATTCATTTCCGTTGTTGAATTTTTTATTTATCGCCAGCTACAATCTTTTGTTATCTTTTCTCCCTGTCTAATACCACGCTTGTGTAATAATGTAGTAATAATATTATTAATAAATAATGCAACATCCACCCACAAACGCACAAAAATGATCACAATGAGTGCTTTTGTGATGATAATGATGATGATTACAATTATATTATTGTAAACGTTTGGGTACATGTAACTAGCATAACGTTATTATCATTATTATCACAAACAACGCTGTACAACGTCGTCACTAAAAATCTCCAAAAATCCACATGGAAAAAAATGCAGTTAGTCAGCCTTGTTCAGAGTGATACACATTTCTGTAGCGGTGATATAATAATTATAATAATTATATTCGCAGCTGTGGAAGCGAGGTGAGTGGTTGGCTGACTACTGGTCCATTTTATTATCAGTGCTGCATGCACACACAAAGGTAACCTAACAGGCGAAAAATAAATCTATAGTCCAGCAAACGCAAAATCTTTGCCAATCTGGTCCATGGTTTATTTTCCAATGAATGCTTTGCAGCAGTTCATCGGTCGCAGTTGCAAACATAACACGCTTGTTTTTTTAATGACATTTGGTAATATTTTGACTAACATACAATAAGATGTGAGGATGTTATGAACGACGAAGTATACCAAAATCTGAATCAATTAATAATTATACTAATTTTCTGGTTGAAAAACGATATGTTTTTGCGCACCTGGTGTTGGGAGTCTACCAATTTTAACTAGACATGAGGATAGAAAAAAAAGGTACAAGAGTTGTATTTTTAATGGAGCAAGTAGAATTTCAAGTTCCATCGATTCCCCAGCAAAGTATGATGCAAAGCCCATAAAAACATTTTAGAAAAAATGAAGGAATTTACTTTTTACATTTTTGCATAGTAATAAGAACGCAAGCAAGGAGAAAACATGACAGTAAAACCGTTACTTTTCCACCATACCAGTCAGTGATAATAAACTGTCGCCGCCGAGAGTGAAGCTTTGCTTAAAAAAAGAAAAAAAAGTGTTGATTCACTCTTTCTTGAGCGACAGTGCAATGTTATAGTCTTGACTGTTGGTTATTTAGAATGCAAAAAAAATTGCTGGGGAGGTTTTTTTTATATTAGTTTGCTCATAAAGGAAATTGAAACTGATTTAATGAACATATGGCGCAGTAACTATTACAAAAGTGTTTGTACTTCACTGCTTTCGTTGACGGAAAAAATATCGACAGTGGTTTTCTTGTTGCCGTTGTCTACGTGCATTTATGCTATTATTCATCAGCGTAACTGATTCGCTTTTTACAATAACTGGTTTTCGAGAATCATTGAAATCGATCTTTGAAAACGTTCCTGTTCTCTGGCCATGCTTGCATATATGTATTATCATTGCTTAATGCAAGCAAGCAAATTTTTGTTGTTTTGATATGCAGAGGATGAGATGATACCATCATCATAATCATTGAGATTATGAAATGGAATTCTTAAACGCTATCTGGCCCCATTTTCACTTTGCCGTGAAGGTCTTTTGCTTGTGTAAAAATGTCACTTTCAAAAAAGTCAGGAATTAAAACTGTTATTCAACTTTTTCAGCGTCACACAAAGAAAACAGGACGCGAGATGTCCATTAAACATGTTTCAACAGAACACGGCGACATGTCATCACATTTATCCATCTATAAAAATAATATTTCCCATACGTCATCATGACCACGTTATATTCCAGTGGAAAAGTTCCGTATAAATTGGCAGCAGTTGGCTGATTATAAAGTCAAATTTATCATTTGAACAATTCATGTGTCAGACAAAAATATTGCATTGTGCATACAAAAAGACTGGATAACTGTTCATTAATACATATATATATGGATTTGGTTAGAAGCGGATATCCATACATTTATTCATCCATACAACAACAATTTTAAAGTCCAGAATATAATTACAGTTATCATTACATATGCTTTTTTCAGAAACCTGAATAACGTGACGTAACTGTTGATCATGGAAAAAGTAATATAGTTCCCACAAAGAAGGAGAAGAAAAAAACAGACTTGGGAATCACTTTAGCGTGACAGTTTAGCCTGAGGCTAACTATTTTTAAAGTTGTCTTAATGATATACGCTATAAAATATTCTGCAATGCCCACTAATGCCAATTCAACATAATATGGAACAAAACCACAGACGAAGGAAATACAAGAAATTTTTATTCAGTACATATACCTGTCTTTCTGAAATGCATTCAGTAAGATATTGTATGTAAGTTACCTAAGCCAAGGATGGATAGCAGTAAAATACGTTTTGATCATTATGTCGCTGCAAACATATATTAACCAGGTTTCTTTTATGTACTTGCTGTACCAGTTGTTACTGTAGTTACCACCAATACCAGTACCAGACATTTTTTTGCTATTTTCTGTGTAGAGATTCATACATAATGAGAGTCCTAGCGCTAGAAGCACATATTATTATATCATCATGATCAACGTCAGTACGAATTCATGAACACTCCTTAGCGCAAATACAGGAAGGTGTTATTTGAGAGATGAGGTTTGATTTGGAGGAAGAACCATCAACGTTAGTACACAATGTAGCAGGTAAATATAAAGTAAAGTTGGACTGCTAGCAGCACAAATAACATACCTACCACCACGGAAAAGGGTGCAGTGCAACAGGTGGATTGGATGGATGGAAGAGTAGTAGAGCCCAGTCTCGTAGCTACGAGACCAGGAGCAAAATTTGAAGAATTCACCCCTTTCAATGAATTTACAAGTGGTATGCCTGTGCATTCGCGTGAACATAACGTGAGCAGTGCACACAAAACACAACAGTATGTATGCAGTATGCATTCATCCATTATGCAAACAGTAAGGCAGGCGAAAAAAGGTAAGTAGGTAGTAAATTGGATGGAAGAGGTATACATTGTTATTGCATCGCCTAGCTGTTAGTTTGCTGGTACATGGTAGTTTAATAGTTTTCACGGCATTTGTTGGATGATAGTAAGAGACAACAGTGAAGATAAATAAAAATGATCATGATACTTGCTCTTCTGGTATGATGAGAATATGTAAGCAAATACGTGCATCAAGTCAAGTCCATACGAATGAGTGAGAAAATATATAAAAAAAGTTTTTTTTGGTGAGAGAGAACCAAACCAAGTACTGGTACTGGTGGGGAATCTTAACATTATACAGGGGCGGGGGTTGCTTTTTCTTCTAATACTTTAATGCTTGAGGATTCTGCTGTGGGTTCTTTGATATACACTGGTTTACCAGCAGTAGGGTGAACGAACCCGATGAGGGTCATTATAAAAAAGTAGCAGAATAAGAAACCACGAAGAACGAAAAAGAATTACATTTATAAACCTGGATGGGTGGTTGATGATTTGCTCCGACGTTGTCTTTGTTACGATGATGATCATGATCATCATCATGTAAATCATCACAGCAACGTTATTGTAATGAAGCGTTGTTGTTCTTCTAAAACGTAAGACGATGGACGATACGATTAAGAAGACGCAATACGTAAAAAAGGGAAACATTACGCTTGGCAAAATTGTTATATATGTACGTTACCATTTCGTGTTTTTTTGCTGTTGTTCATATTGGTGTTATATAAGCGTAGTGTACAACAATGCCCAGCTATTATTTGGTTTTTTGTTATTTCTACTCGGCAGCAGAAAATTGCCTCGGGGGAAAAGGAAGATTTGCAAAATTCTGTATCTCTGAAGGTTTCACTAATTTTATGCCCAGTGAAACGTTACCTCATCTCAACATCATCATCCTCCATACATTTTTTTTATTTCCCTCCATTGTTATGTTAGATATTATTAAGGAGGAGAACATATATTCTAACAACGAATGGAACAACTCATTGTATATTATGTATCTACAATTTGTTGGGCCACTGTAACTTTATGTATTTTTGCTTTGTGGAACTTGACAAAGAACTTGACTGTGGAAATTGCATTACAACGGAGATTTGCACATGACTGAGTGGTTTTGTTATCAGCACGACGTTATGTACATATATTCATAATGTACAGTAGAAGTACCAATTTTTTGCTCTTTTTCTATTTGTCATGTCATCATAGTCATCATCATCAACATGATTCAGACTTAAAATTACAATATCTACATCTGTTGATGGGTCCAAAAAATCCCTAGAGGCAGTATAGCATATTATTGTTACTTCAGCGTGCTGTGATTTTCAAATATCACAATACAATATTATACACTTTCATAAGAGCATTAATACAAAAGCATGTAGAACGCTGATTGATTTTTAAATTTGATTTATAGGATCGTGATCAATCACTGATTCACTGTTTTAGCGTGGTTTTGGTTGGGAGTTGTCGGGAATTTCCATGAAGATGTGAATGTGATTTGAAGTGTGAGCTTTTTGGCTTTTTGATTGATGTGAAGATCATTAATCTTGTATTGAAATGCAAGTTCAAAGCCATAATCACATATCTTCATCTATTTCAAAATGTATGATGATAATGGGGTTTAAAATAATCACTGAACATTTTTATTCATGATCGCATCGTCATATTGTAACCAACATTGCAATCATTGCATCATTACATCTATATAACTAATGATTTTATAGAGGGATCCGTGAAGATGTTTACGTGTCCTTAAAAAGGATGAAACCACAGGTATTCAGGTTCATTTTTGCTGTTTCACTCTATCTACTGGTTTTTTTTATTGAAATTGGGTGTTCCGTCCGCTTTTGAAAACGGGCTATTTTCAAAAACTGCGCAATAAAAGCTATTTTTATCCAGTTAAAATATCTTTGCTATCAAACTTGCTCATCTGAATAGTTACAATAAAGGCATTTCCTCCTTTTTTATTTTCCATTGTTATGTCATTTCCCCGCAAACACTACAAGATTGTGGATGGCGATAACGCTTCATATATTTATCACTGAATGAGTTAAAAAAAATCAGAGTTCTGCATAGGTGCTGTTACTAATAGAATAATTGTCATAGAACCGCCAGTTACATATTTCAGCATAATAGTAATTACTACCACAATAACAGCTAGTGGTAGTGCATTTTTTCGTTAGATAATATTGTCAACAGTTGGCCAGGCATGAAACGTTCAAACACCAACGACAAACAACAAGTATGGTTATGAGATGAATGAGAAATGAGTGTGTATACATCAAAGTTACACGTATCAGGAACCATTTTCCTGTGTGCTTTTAGTCCACATCATCATTATTGTATTCAGCATGGTTTATTTTTTGCCTATTACAGTTGATAATTCTAATGCTAAAACACACCTGTAAAGATTTTATCACGTAAGTGCAAAAATTAAAGGTAAACTATGGTTGTTCAGTGCAGTGTTGGCACGATGATATAACACGACAACATTACTTTTGGAACCTTTTTTTGCATGATTACGTTTTTCGTTCGTGAGAGAAGTCATCTTTCACCTATTCTCTACCTATGCCTAAAGGAGTGCTCTCGCTCTGACATGGTAGCTTTTGTTTGAATATTTTTTGTAACTTTGAACAGGGCATCATCATAATATTTCATTTTATTTATAGCGCTTGTCTTGACACTCTATTAATAAATGGAGTTAACACTTATAATAATAACTGTCTTGCATAAATTACACATCCATCCAGTATACGATTTTTTACTCTCATACATTCGTTTGATTATGATTAAATCTTTTAGGACAGTACACAGACTGATGCTTGTGTGATGGAAAAAATAAATGATGAATAAACCCTGCATGACGAAGAAATAGGGTGGGATCTGTAGTAAATGTTAAAATCATCATCAATTTGTTGAAGGTTACGGTGGTGTTAGCCAGCTGAACTATACACTATTTGGTAATGCACTATCATCTGTAAAACTAACGCTATATCATTCAAAATGATGATGAGTTAGCATTTCATTATTGACTAAAACAACAGCAAAAAAATCATTCAAATCTGAGATAGTGAGTAGGTGTTCCTGAGAGATAAAACTGAAGGGGGAAGGTGTGAATTTCAATAGCATAAAATGCGCCTCTTTTTTGTTTCAAATCAAATTGTTTACTTGAGTGATGTAATTGCTCAATAATATTTAAAAATTCATACAAATTAAAAGACTTGGAATAAAACCGTAAAATCAATACTTAAAAAAGTACTTGACTTGGGGTTTATGATAAATGCAAATTTTTATCCAAGTTTCTAAGAAATGTTTACTTGTGCTTGTTGCATAATGAACATGGATCCTGTTCCTTTTTAAATATTTTGTTTAGTACTCCAGCATGACATGGTGACATGATTTCTTAGGTGCTTTCTTTTTTCCTCTTTGCTGTCTGGTTGTCGAAGTACTCAAACGAGTAGTGGTAGTTATGTATGTATGTAGGAAATATTTGATAATAAACTTTGTATCTTTACTTTTGGATGATATGCCGTCAAAAGAGAAACTGTTGATAGGTAAGGTATATTCTTTGTTTCACTGCCACCATCACACAGACGTTAAGGAATACGATGGCAATACGTATACCTACATTGCATTGTTACTTTATGATACTATGTATTAAATATATGATATGATCATAAAATATTTTTTTCGTTCCTTTTAAAAGTAGAAGCCTTGACTCACTGGCTTACTAAACGGGCAACTAAATATGTGTGTATGTATTTGTCGCATAATGGCAAGTACCACAAACAATTGGGCTATTTATTCATTTAAGTTGTAAAATTTGAAAGATACGATGACGAAAAAAAAATATTTTCATGACGAACACAACCTTTCCTGAAGCATAAAGAATTTATTACTATGTATGTATATTCCTGGAAACAGATATTTGAGAAACTGGTGGTGATAGTTGGAAATTAGAAACTTACAAAGAGATAAACGAATGCAGGATTATTGACAGCAAATGAGTTTTGCTGTTTGTCATAAACATTGGAAGCTGTCAGCACTTCCATTTTTTAAGGATAAAATATTTACAAGTGGCCAAGGTCATGTCAGAGATTGGTTTAAAAGATTCGTACTACATTATGTATTCGATCCTTCTTGAAATTAATGGAAGTATCAATATCAGAAAATATTATGCATGATGATAAGGAAAGATAAAAATAATAATAAATAAATGTATTTGGTCCACCAAGAACTGCTCTACTACGAAAAAAATGTACAATATAAAATTGAAAACAAATCTTCGCAAGCTTGTCCTTGTGTTACTTATTTGATTATTATTACAAAATTTCAATTCATGCCAATATATGTTTCAAAAGTCGCGAGCTGTATCAATGACAAAGTATTTTACTAAAAGCTGTGTTAGGTTGGAACAAATTTATGATTGAGCCTAACATCAAGTCTTCCTATGTGGTTGTCAGTGCTACTGGAATAAAGATTATTCAGAGAGATACTTATAATTTATTTATGTACGTACATGCTAGTATTTCAATCATATATTCAGAACCATGTAAAATGACTTTGATATGTTTCAGCTAGAAGAAGTGAGTCATGTTGTGGTAGTACAGGAAGCATGGATGAATTTGCTGTTTTTGGATCCACACCCACTTTAACCAATTCATGAGTCGATTCTTGCTGCTCCATACAATTTTATATATTACTTGTATGGTCGGTCGGCAACGACAATTACAGTAGCAGCGTTTTGTCTAACAAAGAAATCTTGTCAAATATCTTGGAACTTTTTTCAAACTAACGTTTGTGAGTGTTCCCTAGTACCAGTAAATAAATACATAATCGTAACTTGTAACGTTACTTAAAAATTGAATGGATGTCGGAATATTTGGAATAGATGAAACAAGAGTGAATGCATTGTATAATTTAAGACTTCGCTGTTTATTTATGCATGAAAATCATTAGGGATTCTTGGGTTGGATTATTAATGAACAAAAAACTCGAATAAAAAATGTAACAAATCAAAATCATGTTCATTTGCTTTTTTACCTTAAAAATAAATTTGTATTTTTTGATTCTGACGAAGTTTATTCACCTTGTTTCATACAGATGACCTTGTAAGTAGGAAAAAATGATCGTAATGAGACATCCATGCATACTCTGAATGAATAAACAATAGTGTCTATCTAAAAAATATATTTCATTTGACAAAACGATAAAAAAATTACAAAGTGAGCTAACTTATTTTTCAAGCATAAGTACATAACAATGACAGCCATAACAAATAATGCAAAGCCCATCATCATCATCACCACAGCTTAAGCCTAACATCGAAATAAAAATCACATTAGTGCAGGCAAACTTATATATTTTGACTTAAACCCAGTTTTAATTGCAGACTTCGTTTATTAGCTTTGAAAAATTATATACTGCTCATCAGGATTGGAGAAAAGTGGCGCATGTCTTGCAAACCAAACACGCGAGGTTTTACAATGGCAAAATATCATAACGATTACAAGTTTTAAATCGCACAAAAAAACTTTAAAAGCTCCTGTAATTATTATACTCCCTGCCCATTGCTAGTTTAATGTGTAAATTTACGTTATTGTTCCGTTGTTTTTAAAGAGAAAACGAAAGATTAATCATCATAATAATCCTCATAAACTGAAAAATGGCTTGTGAAGCGAGCGTAAAGCTTTTCAGCAGCTCTTTCTATCTTTTTTAAACAATAATCACACATTTTACCGGATTGTTCCTATTATGTTGGGAAATTGCTCATGTAGTATATTATCATTACTGTCATCATTATATAATCATTTTTATTGTTTTATGCGTACCAATATTATTATACTACCGTGCAGTCTGTGTAATAACTAAATAGGGATGAGACATACACATACAGACATACATCCCCGGCGGTACAGCATATTCGCACATAGCATAATAACGTTCCTGTCTGATAACTCAGGAAAAAAATAATAAGAAAAACATAACTGGTAACGTTATTGGGTAATGTTTTTTTCTTCCTCCCTCGAAAGTTGGGTGGAGTGGAAAATGCAATGTTTAGCTTCAGTTTTTCCCTCAATCAAACAATCTGCATTCTCCCATAGCTTTTCTCACCATCATCATTATATCAAAGTTTCTTCCGATAAAAGGAAAGAGAATCAGAGAAAAAAAAAGTTTTTTTTTACTTTTAATATCGTTTCTATCTTTTATTTCTCGTTTTTTCATTTTCTTTTTGGCGTCGTCATAGTCAGCATAATCATGCAAAAGTTGAATGTATTTTTATTATGTTACGAATAAGTACGGGGCTAACGACTGTATTCCCTGTTAAATTTCGTTTGGTATTTTTTCCCTCAGGAATAGAATAATAAGTCATGATGAGAATTGCGCATGTGAAATATCAACAGGTAGTTATGTAGTTGTACAGCTATATATTCAGCGTATGTGCGTAAAGAGTTTGCGAGGCTGGCTGTTTCTTTTCATTCTAACCTTTCTTCCTTTCATCTTTTACCAACAATGACAAAAGAGAGAATTGTAAAAAAACCATTTCAATAGTCATGTATCCATAGAATAAGTGTAATTTTCTTCGCCACCATCGTCATTTTCTAGAATTCGACCACAAACCATTTCTTTTCAAAGTCGCATTCGGAGTATTGTATGTGTTATAGTTGGATTTTAAGTTGAAAAGTTGGAAGAGAAAAAAAAGATGATGATGTGGCGGCCAAAATACATAACCATTATTACGTCGTAGTACTCCTCATTGTTATGAATGTTTGTTTGTTATGCATTTATGGATTTACATATAAATTCTGGTTCGCTAAATCACTAACCAGTTTTTCACCACCGCAAAAATATTTCGTCTCTTCGAAGCTGCGGCTGATGTTGCTACAAAATTCACCGTTACTTTTCCTATCTGTGTTATTACTTGTGTATGCATGTATGCAGGTATGCCAGCATAATATTTTTCGTACATTTCACAAACACCACGGACTTGAAGGCAAGTATCCCGATGCTATCTGTTATCTAGTATTTATCCATATTATGTACGTGTTACATTTGTGTAAGTCATTTTCCTACAGTCCACCTCTCTCTCCTATAATCAACTAATCATTATGATTGCAAAGGAAACTTGCACATTAGCACTTTTTCTCAGCTATCTCATTGTCATCATCATGGATTTAGTATTTTTTTCTACACACATATGGCATAAAGAGTTACATGCATATTCTAGCCAAATCCTTGTGATTGTTTCTATGTATGCGTGTAAATGTATGAAATCAGTCTCAAGCATTTTTATCTTATTTCTTTCAATGTTTGCACAAGGGGTTTTAAATAAAATGACATCATCGATGTACCCATCGACGTTCAAAATCTTTGTTGGATACTCTTCCGTGTGTTTGTTTCTTTGCTTCCTTTGCTCGAAAGATAATAAATCTTTGGCTATCACATTGTTTGTTTATGCACATATAACTACATATTATCTATCTATCCAGCAAAAAAAATAACCGTCGATGCTAACTATCATTGTGCTGATTTTTAGAGAAGAATTAAGGAAAGAAAAAAAGTCTGTTTAATTTACTATGCCTCACAACTTTTTTTATCTTAAAAATGTTGATTGTCTTTCAAGAAGGTTTTAAGAGGAAGAAATGTGTAAGACACATAAATTCATTGTTCGTTTTATATTATTTGTTTAAAAAAGGGATACTGATTATTATTGAGTACGATTTTTTTCCTGTTCGTACAAAAAGTGATGCATTCTATTCGTCTGAGCAGTTCATGCATACGACATGATTTATTATCCATTTTTATGAAATTTGCTTTGTTAAACTTGGTAAAGATAATGAAGAGTAAATTTCCTGTATAGACATGTTTACCATTTCCAAATTCTATGTACTGGAATGACTAATATCAATACAACGTTTCATGAATAATCATATGCTGAGCTACTGGTTGTTACAATATGCTGTGCAATACAGATGATGTTCATCCTTTCTATAATAACTATATCACGCCAAGTTTTTCATATTCATATCAGCCTTTCATGCACTGATCCGTTCTAAAAATATCTAATAACTATTTCACATAAGAAAGTCATTGTTCAGAGAAAGTGGATTCTAAGAATATCAGGTTATTTACTTTATTCAAGATATGTACCACAAGCATGATTGGTGAACCTGTAAATACATATGGTGATGAATCTACTTGATTTACAAGTGTGTAGTTTATGAAAACTGAGAATTCAAAAGCTGGACAGTGGAATCAAGAAGCTTTGCTCGCATGAGTAAAGGCAAAAAACCATTACTGTCATAACCATTCAAACTTTCTTTTTTTCAAAACTACTACGTTCTTTTTGAACTTTCAAGGGTTCAATCAAGCAAACAAGTGATCCATGAATTGAATGACAAGAAGGGAAGAAGGAACAGACAAAACGTAGTAATAAGACGAGGAGCCTCCTCAACAAACAATGCAATCCGTTGGAGCTCCAGCAGACAATAATATTATACATGTATTTATGTATGCTCCTTTACAAAAATGAAACAGAATACGACAGACATGAGCTCTCGAAGAAACTCTTGTTCTTAAAATTTTGAGGGAGTTAAATAAATATATACATAAATATATAGAGGTTCGATACAAAATATGCTTTTATATGCTTTTCAGTAAAGAAAAAGATATGGTTCATCAAAATATCTTTATATTTGTTAGTGAGGAGTGGTTGAGTACCAATATATATTCATACATGCCTTTACTTCTTTTCACATTAGCCCAGTGAGAATGAGACAAGCTTACATGAATATGTGCGCATGCAGTGATCTTTCTTGTCATTTACAAACTCTCGATTTTCGCTTCAATAATGGACCCTTAATAAAATTTGATGACGGTGAAGATGGCCCTGGACTACTTAAGAGTTTCGTACGAAAGTAAATTGTTAAACGGAAAAATAAAAGGTTTAGGATTTAGACAAGAGAGGAAGAGAGAGCCAGAGAGTGTTTTTTTAAATAGCGCTAGTTTCCTCCTTCTGAAGAAGTATGTGTACCTGTACTACCTCAACAAAGGTAGAAAAATATATTCATGTTCCTCTTTTATGCCTGCTCTGCGTGCGTTCAAAATTTTTATTGCATCTTTCTTCTCTAATTGTAAATGCTACCAGCACTAAAAATATTCAACCAACTCATTTATTGCACCTGTGGCAATGTACCCTGCTTTTTTCTTCCAAGCATGGTTGGATTTATGCTGGATCTTTGATATTCCTTAGGCTGAACTTCTGATTTAAACAAAGACCGTCCTTTTGTAATTCCTAAAAAAGGAATGGGGTCTCGTCGCATAATATACCCTTCCCTGTAGAGTCAGAACCAATTTTGGGTGTTCTATTTTTGCTTTGTTTTTACCAAGCTGGGAACTAATTGATGAAATATTTGTATGCATTTTAAATGACAGTCGGTAATACCAAGGCTGAAGAAAACATAAAATACATGGGTATTTTTAAACCGTTTTAACGACCATTTTTTCAATCTCTTAAAATTTCTGCATGAATAAGAACGCATTCACGTGAAACATGTTCTTTGTTCATTCTCGCCGTAGTTTATGTAGAGGGAGGATTGCAATCAGCAATTTGATATATGTTCGTAAGCACTTTCATAGAAGATTGAAAAAATAAGACATGTCACACCGAATGAAACGTACATATTGCATGTATTACTTCACCCCTACTTTTATAAACTACCCCTTCGTAGAAGTCTTGTCGCTCAGCTCAACTTATAACTTGTATTATATTATATCAACCAGGCGAAGCAATCTTTTATTTTCCCACGAGTTAGGGAAAGACTTTTGTTTTCCAAGATAAATCTATTAATTACTTATCGAAAAAGCCCCAAAAAAATATAAACTCTCTTTTAAGGAAAAAGTACAAAGGAGTTTACTCTCCGTCATTATCAGTATCATCATTTTCTAATTTTTATTGGAACTTTTAATAGCAAACTACTCATGGTACGGCAGGTTACTTGATGGAATCCTAGAGATAGGATCGGATCAGAAGACCTACCGCACCAAAATCGTTTTTAACAATGCAAACAATCACAAAAAAACTGTCTAAAACATAAGGGAGCGTAAATTATTTTTTTCTGGTTGAATGGAATTATAAATTATACCGTTTTAACAAGAAAGCGATACAATTTTTTTCTTTTGTTTAAAAAATGGAACACTACACCATTTTATATAAGAAGATTTTAAAAATATATAGAATGATGATTAAGTACGAACACATTTTTTCAAGTACAATATTTTATTCGGAGTTTAAAAAAGGGTACACAAAAAAACACGGGAGCATGAAATAAGGAGCGACAGGTCAATGTAATTAATAAGATTGGATAATATCCTTTACTGTTTTTCATGTTCATTTTTACAAAAGAAAGGGACTGGAATGAGCATGACGTGCAGCATCGCCATTCAACCAGGAGGGTAGTTTTACTTTAATAGGGGTTCTATTTTTTTTAATCCTTACTAGAACTACCGTGTTTCTAAAAAAAAATCTGTATGTTTATAAGCGTCATGCATGTGGGTAAAGTAATTTTCTGTTGGACAACAACAAAAGCATCCATCCCTCGGTACAATGTGTATACTCTCGTTTCAATCACTTGACCTATAAATCTCAGTATTTTTTTGCTCCGATACGATGCTGTAAAACAAAAAATGTACACGATGAGATTTATAGCTCATAAGGAAGGACGAAGAAGGAAGCAAAACATGCATTTTAAAATTGCCCCTGTACATTTTATGCCTGAGGTTTTTACCGGATCGTTATAACTGGAAATGGAGCAAGGGATGTGTATATACGTATGATTGGATTGCCGAGACAAGTATTAAGTCATGCAATGGATAACTCTCCAATCGTAATTCTTCTTTACTCCTATTATCTTTGCATGTAGAACCCGTCATGATTTTTGTAAAAAAAGAGAGAGAACCCAGAGAGGGTTCCTCCAGAAAAAAATCGTCATTTCTTTAAAGATGCCAGATGTGAATTCTAAAAAATTGCCGTACTAAATTGAACCCTTTTTTATGTATTACAGTTAGCAGTTGTAATTGAAAATACACAGAATTCGCCAATCACTTCAATTTTTCTTGAAAACGACATAACAATCGATTGGAGTCGAAATCGTTTATACCCACTCAGACATGTCGGCCTTAATTCGTTTTTATGAAAGTTAGTGACTTAATGAAGAAACATAATTAAGAAGTTATAACTCTGTAACACGTATGTAGTAAATATTGTTTTAAAATCTTCTATGTATCATGAATCACCTTGATCTTGATATCCATCTCTCTACTCGTTTTCTGAGCTCATCTTCATCTTCGTAACATATATATTGTCAAGATATTACAAAACCAGTTGACATAATAAAATACAAAGAATGGAAACAAAAAGCAAACTAGTTTTCTTTTTAGTTTTCCCCCTTTATTTTACCGCACCTTTTTACTCACGCACAAAAAAAGAAAATAATGTTATTCTATTGTTGTCTGAGTGTTCATTGTTGTTGAATGGTACTCGTCCAGCAAATATTACTTTTGTTTAATCTTCTGCCAAACCAGATTTACCTGTGAGCACTGCATGATTACCGTACATGTTTGTTCACATTAAAAAAATAAGAATGATGCTGATTGCCGAATTAGTAACGTGACGTCCAATATTAGCCTGGCCAACCAACCAGAAAAAGCAAAGTAAAAGATAAACCTGTAAGGTGCATCCTTTGATCATCGCAAATGGATAACTAATCAGCTTACAAGATTTACACACAAAAGTGTATATGGACATATCACAATATAGTGACAAAAATACATAAGACTAGCGGTCGAAACGGGCAGTATGACCTTGGCAACTAGGTTTTTGAAAATAGGAGAAAAAAACTCGTTTGCATAATTTTATAGCCTGGCAGCTATTATAAAAGTACCAAGTTGTGAGATATAGACAACTGATTATGTTGATGAGGATGATACAAAACAGTACATGCTTGTGATACTGCCACCTTCATAACCATGTTGACGAAGACGGCGACGACGACGAATATTATAATACGATATCTGCAAAAGATCCACAGAATCATCTTCTTTACCGCCCGACACTCCGTTTCAAACAAGCGACAGACTCTGCTTGAATGGTATGCAGATTATTCTAACTGGAGGCAGTATTTACATTGTCGTCGTGACATGCACAATCAGCGTCATCACACAAACCACGAAAAGAATCTTTCCAACAGATTACGTTATATCATACATAACTGAGACCACCACCGACCATCACATAGCCATCTTTACTATCATCTTGCTTCGTCTTCGTCACCAGTACCAAAAAATGTGCCAGCACACGTTTCTAAACGAATTGATGTTTTTAGCACACTGTTTATTAGCTTACTTTGCTACACTATGCTTTACTTCCTAGCCATGTTGTCGCTCATAAATTTATCTATAAAAAAGTCTATTTAATCTATAGTCGTCGTCGTGACTCCGCCACTTTTTGTTGCTCTTGATATTCTTGTCACATTATGTGTTTATGAATTTGTTATGCTCTTCTGGTGCTCTCCTTCATTTAATATTATGAATAATATTGTGCATATTTTTCTTCATTTTTTCCATCGTTGAGATCACTGAAGAACAGTGAGATTTTTTCCAGAGCAAAGATATTTTATGATCTTGTGTGTTCTCAAACTTTTGTGGGGGATAACGATAATAATAAGGTACCTAATCAAAGAATATATACCTAAGATATCGACATATCAAAATGACATACCACAATATCCTAAAAGGTATAGCTATATATTTTTGATGACGAATATAATAATTTTGATATCTAAATGATTCTCGCATAGAGTATTCCTTTTTATTTTTCTGTTTATCCAGAGAAAATTGCTGATTTAAAGTTTAGTTATGCGGTCTTTTTAGTATTATTAAAAGGAACAACAAAACATGATAAATAAGAATATCAAAACGCAAAAAGGCACTAATATAAATTACTTTATACATAAATGCATGACAATAAAAATCTTTCGCAAAAAATACATTTTATAACTCATAAATCAAGATATAGTATGTTCATATGTGTCACTTGAGAAACATCCTGCTTATTATTTTTAGAGCTATTACTTTAGCA
>JAQFZG010000146.1:0-46661 GCA_034695465.1 Entomobrya nicoleti
AGTTAAAAATTTGCTAAACATTCGTAGGAAATATTATGAAAAAACAAGTGTGCCTTAACCCGCTGGGACAGAGTGTACTTTGTATGTCCTAAGGAATAGGTTGTCCCTCTTGCATTTCCAAGCCATACTTCGTATCCAGCATCAGCCAATTTAAATGCTTTATTTATTTAGGATTTAAAAAGTGATTTTACTTTAAGTTGACTTAATATAGTAAAATGACGTAATGTAAGCTGTTACACTTACGAATATTTCTACTTCCGGGTTGGAAGTTCCAACAATCAGATGCCAGTCCTAAGCCATGATTTACATAAACTGCTTGTTTTTGACCATTCTTTTTGCCTTTTTCATTAGGAGAACCAGTAATTCTAAATACTGTAAGGATGTAGCCGTCATCTGTCGTGATGTTGTAGGTTTTAAATGGGTATTTGTATTTTGCCAAAACTTGAGGCTAATAAATAAATCAGAAAGAGTTAACTTATGGCAGGGCATATTGTACGATTTTTGTTACTTAACTTACTGTTTTTAAGTCTTGATCTGGATGTTTTCCAGTCTTTGAACTAGAATCACAATTCGAAAATGGAGCAGAGAGTTGCGTAGCTTTCAAGGATGGTGGATTTGGTAGACAAACAGCGTCTGGTGTCGTTGGAACATCTGCAAAAATACCGAGTAGGCATTCTACAAATATAAGCGTATGAACGGAAACACTTTTCATGCTACAAAAGTAAGAGTTTTGTTCCAACTAACTTTCAAAAAAACCAGCTTAAGTATACCCAAAATTAGAAAAATTAAAAATGTGAAAATAGTTCAACGTAAAGTCGCTTTTATATCTTACTTAATTCGGAGCTTCGTGTGTGGTAAAATATAAGTATGACGACGAAAATGTCGAAACGTGGCACGCGACTTCAAAACATAAAATCGAACTTGAATTTTGTTCGTAGTGGCACGCGACCACAACAATAAAACGGTTTGAATAGATATGTATTCAATTATGATAAAATTTTGTATTTTCTGGTCCGTGCTGCTCAATGACATGCAATTCATATATTTTAATGTTACAATACAAACTTTGTTGATTTGTACAATGGTTATAATTTAATGGAATGGTACTGGAATGTATTTAAATTTAGAACTTTGTAGCCAAATTATCAATTTTTTGATCTTCTTCAAAAAAGAACATTTTAATTCATGCTAACTTATGTAAACTATTCATTTTGTGTATCATGTCATCACGCTAGGTACAGTCATTCATTTTTTATCCATCAAATGACGCAATACAACGTACTGAATAAACTTTAAAAGCAAATTACTAAACTACGCAATATTTGCAAAGTGAATGAAAATTGAATTGAAAGTGAAGGAAGTGATTTTTTTGAAGAACTCGAGGCATATATTACTTTTGAAACTGCTGTTGACTTAGTTGCATAATTACAAACTGGCTTCTTTTGTACTACTTTTGCAACTTCCGTTTCATTGAGTATGGTCATGTTCCACATAATTTTAAAGCGCCTATACTATATAACGGCTTGCATTTCACGTGCTAAATTGTTTCCGATTACTGCTGTACTGAACTATCATTCTCGTGAACATAAATAAAAACCTTTCAGCTACAAATCTTTGCACAAAATATTTTTTAAGTAAACATGCTGAACTATATTTACTTTACTTACTTTAAAAGTAGTCAATATGATTCCTAGAAATTGGAATTGTCGGTCAAATCAAATAAGCTAAGCACAATCATGATTGTATTAAACATTTTCATACATTATCAAACAAAAAATACCAAGAATAAATTAAGTATGAAAACGAATCATGTCTTCATGTAGGTTAAATGAAATTAAAACAATTCATATTTCATTGTGAAAATTTCACTAATTCAGTGCAAATGTAGTTCGTAAGCTGACGTAAATTACCTTAACATGAAATTGATTTAGTAAAAAGTTATTGAATATTGGCAGTCAAATTATATTATTTCTGTTCAACTTGTCAAAGAAAATCAATATTTTAATTATACGCTTAACAAGTTACAGCAAGCTTTACAATGTAAAACAACAGCTTATGCTTTGAATAATAAATCCATTATTCTCGTTGACATCAAAAATAATATTTTAATAACCAGCTATTTACCTACATATTTGTGTTTCGATTTTATGAAAAATAATTGACAAGCAATTATATTCCATAAAATTGTTATCCAGAACGGATAAGAAAAACACTTTTACATCGCCTGAATTCATTTCATTCGTCGATAAGATTCCCATTTGAAAAATAAGAAGACAATCTAATTACCTTTTCTGGATACTCTCGTCTTAAAAAAATCAAGATGGAGCTATACTTAAAAATATATACAGAAAGAAGACTCACACAGGAAGATATCTTAATTTTAAATCCTACCATCAATTATTCCATAAAATCTCTGCTGTAGATGCATTAGCATTTGTTAACTGTGACGAAGAATATTTACCAGAAGAACTCGAAAAAATCAGACAAGTCCGCTTCGATTAATTCTACTATGTACCATATTCTGTATATACTATATGCAGTCGTATTTTCTTATAAAACTATTGGTAGATTTAAAAACTAAATATACATCTCCGAGGGTCTACTGGCTTGTTGCTCCATAACTTGAACTAATCTTGTGGTGAACTAGATTGTAATTGTGATACCTCTGCTGTTTGCCTTAACATGTAGTCTGGAATATACGACTTTTATTAGTTGCATAAACTTCCATCAATTCTACCAACTGAATTGGAAATCTACTGGACCTTTAGAGAGTAAGCTGCTTAGGTATAAGGTTTTGACCACAATTTTAATAAAAAAAAATAAAAAAATAAATAGAAATAAAATCATGAGTAACAAAAAAATTTAAATTGGTCACTGAGAAGGGTTTGACATGTCATTATTCAAATTGCATATTCATCTCACAGGACATCCGCCACCATTATACTATTTCTAAAATACACACATACATGTATGATGATATGGAAAATGTTTTCATGAAGTTTCACGTAGATTTATGAATATATTGTTCGGACCATTCGAAAATATGATCACATAATATTTTCTAAAAATAAAATGCATATCTGCCTATCTAAGTTATTCAGTTTAGACACGTGAATACAAAGCGCGAAAAAATTTGTACAAAACGCCTTGGATTCATACACATCCTTTCTAACTCTCCGAAAAATCCATTGTCTATACCAATAACTCATTAACTGTCATGATGTTAAACAAAAAGGTACTCAAGGTAATTATATAGTGTGTATGGACTTCCAAGATCCGAGAATACGAAATCTGTAATTTTTGCAAAAAGAAAGTTCTAGTGTAAATTTTACGTAAATATGCGTCATGGTAAGGTACAAAATATTCTAAAACTTACATATTTATCTTTGTACCTTAATTTCACAAATGGTCAAATTCCTTGTTTTTAGAATTGGCTTGTTGATATTATCTACACAATCATTAAAAAGTAAGATATATTTTCTGTTTCAAAATTAAATCAAATATTTATACATTACATATTTTTTTTATTTAGTGAGGTTTTTATCCAAGCTTCGAAAGTTATATGTTCATTTAATAAGTAGTCAAAAAAATATTGCCTTGTCTATTAGGGAAAATGCTTGACTTATCTATGCAAGAACGCCAACATTATCTTTTTTCGTGGTTTATCCAGATCCTTAAAAACCGCTTAAAAATCGAATTTTAAAGACAGGTTTTTTATTTATGCAATTCGCAGCAGTTTTTTTAACGCTGGGTTTCTTCTAGAATAGCTTTCTTGATCCTTAGAATAACAGCGTGGAGAAATTGTTACAAAATGGTTTTCTCTTTGAGGGCATCTACTCACATTTTAGAATTTATAAATACTTTGTCCGAAGATCCGCATTAAATCTAATGCTGTTGGAAGAGAATATTGATATTTGAGTAGCATATGCCTAGTTGATTTACTCTGCTCATATAACATATAGAGAAAATAATTTAGAAACGACTTTGTATCTTAACATAGTGAATGCAACAAGAAGAACGAGTCGTTATGCTTACTTCACGCAACACATATCTGAGGAACAAGCGCACCAAATAAAAATTGATACGATACAAATAGTTTAGCTTTGACGTGAAATATCATCGCTTCATGAAAAGGTTTTGTTTTAAAGATAAAAAGAAGGATTGGTAATTCTTGGAATAGCGGCAAACTAAATCAAAAAAACGTACTTAATAGAATTAGAGTCTATATAAGCTATAAATAATTTATTGTTCGCATTTCTCATATTGAGTACTCTACTTTATTTCGCAGCTAATGCGCTTACAACCACATTCAATATGGAAGGGATTAATTTAATATTTTCTCTGATTTCATGAGTTGTCGCAGACGTGTTTATTGGAGTCTATACATATCATAAGACTATGATTAACAAGCTGGCCATTTTAATCTAAAATCCTCTTTGGCACAATTCAGCATTTTCAGCAACTCGTTGACACGATTGATGCTGTCTGTCTATCGCTCGAATATAGAATTTAATGTTGCAATTTACCGACTGGTTAGTTGATGAGATAATTATTTTTATTTACCGTATGTTGATACACGCAGTTCGTATGAAGAAGAAACACTTTGTTGACGTTGGTGAAAGTAAAATGCAGCTAGGTAAAACTGTACATTTTAGTATTCTGTTAATGAATTGACGTCCATATGCATATGACTAATATTTGAATGTTTAAATCAATCAGAATACAAATTTTGAAGGTGAGATTATTTGTAACGCATAACTTGTGATATGCACATTGTATATTGGGGAGGCAAAAGTAAAGTAAAAGAATGTAATAAGTTGACACTATACAGTGTTGAAAATATAATGTCCATTTTTATAATCGAATGTATACTTAGTCGATACTTTAAAATTTGTTAAATTTAGTCGAATACATAACTAGTCGACCACATCAAGACTCAAAATATTCTTTAAATAATCAGCCACACAATAAGAGTATTTATGTGGATCTAATGCATATCGGGTTATGATGTTAAATGTTGAATCAGACTTTTGATAACTTTCAAATAAAATTTTGATGCAGCAATCTAAGCCAAAAAGTTAATAGGTTATATCTGCATGTTAATATGTGTCCTATTTATTTTACGTACATAAGTACATATATATGCCCATTTACTGAATAAAACTACTAACAAAATATTAGACAACCACAGCGGATTTTACATAAATAAAGCTCGCTCTTCACTTAAGCTTTTCTTTTACTATTTATGATAACCCTGGAAAAAGCTTAACTCGTTACATCTGATCTCTTTCTTCCTCGCGAAAAGAAAGTCAAATGAGACAAAAACAGAAAGTCCTTCAGACAGTTTTTGTGATCATTATGAAGTTAACAAGATGTACAGGAAAATATTTAATGTATATATAAAAGAAAGTGATTTTCGCAACAGCACGTGTAATATTTTATTTTATTTCATGAGAACGAAACAAAATAATACAATTGTAAGACTTCAAAACAATAGCATCCCATTAACGTTAAAAGGCAAGCTAGGATGGAGAATTTGAAAGCATGTGCCAATTATGAACGACCGTGTTTGTCAAATGGTGACCTAATATGCGCTTTAATTGACTAGTGAAAACAAAATTGCGCTTCGCATTTTCCAATATGATATTTTGAAATGACATAAATTAACAATTGTTATGTGTATTGAAGCAAACTTACTATAATAATAACGAACCTTTTTTTTTAGCAAGAACAACGTTTTGACGAAATAATGTAATATTTATGAAATCAGTTCCAAGTACTTAAATATGTACGTATACCATGATCAGTTTTTATAAATTTGTGCGTCACTGCCCCTAAATTGAGATCATTTATCGAAATTTAGGAACAAGAACATGTAAATGTTATAACTAAGAATCAACAAGGATATTTCAAACTTTTAACGTGATTACGCAATAGTTCATAATACTTTTAATATGTGAAACTTAAGCACATTTTGTAACCATTTTTATAGTTGTAGTATTTGTTTTGGTTTTTGATAATTTCCCTAAAATATATTTTTTAATCTGGACCAGAACTCTTAATGTTACATGGTCAACTGTGTACATAGGTCACACTTGGCAGTATTACATTTAGCATGAAAAATATTTTGCCTTGTCTCTGCAGTCCTGTAATTGATAAAACTTACATATTTATATGTGTACATACAATGCCCCTATGGGTGGAATCAGACTTGGTGGAAAATTCCTAGTAGCCTTGGGGTAGCCGGACTTATTAACAGACATATTCAGTGAAATCCTAAATTATCACTGAATAAAATAAATAACTTCTCTCTCAGACTGCTTGAAACACATAAAAACTTTCATTTTTTTATCATAAAAGTCATAATATTGTGAAGTAGAATCTAGATCACTTACTTATAGGTTGCATGGCACCTGTAAGTACTTAAATCGAGTTGGATAAATTGGCTTTAGTTTCATGGTATTACCAACAACTTTATTTTGGTACTGATTCGCAGTGTCTGGAAATGATACATTTTTTGGGCTGGTGTATGTGGTGCAGAGTGTCTAGCTAAACAATCGCAGATGAAACATGTGCCCTTCAAAATGACACTGGTCCTGTCAATTCTCAGGTTACAAGTAGTTCTTGACTTGAAGTACCTTTTTGCCAAGTTTTAGCTTACCTAGTTTTAGGCCAGAAATAAAAGCCTACTTGTTACGAGGAGCATTAGACGGTAACAAATATTATTGTAGTTTTTTTCCTTTGACGGAGAGAAAGTCTCTTGTCGCAAAACCATTAAAGGAAACAAATCTTCTCCCAATGCTAACGCAGATGACTTTAAGTAAGTCAGAAATTATGGTCGTGTTTTCTTGTTCGGGCAAACATAACCTAGCTTATATATTGAATAGCCTACCTACCCCAATACCGTTATATTTGAACCTATAGCTTTCCCTTTTTCAGTACAAATACGGAGCTCCTCTTGTCATCTCGCTTCAGAGCTTGGATACCACTCTATCAAGACGGATCCCTGGTTAGGGCAGCAGAACATTGTATCGCTCAGGACATAAAACCATTCGTATTTAGTTTTCAAATTTTGAACCAAAATCATTTCAGTCGAAAAAAAAATATTCAGGGTGAAGTTTAAAACAGTAACTATAATTTTGTCATTGACAATAAAAGTGCAAAACGATCTTCAGGGAAACAATACAATTCCTGATTTAGCGGACCATATATTTCTGGGTAAGTAAATTATACAAGTCTATTATTTTAAAGTTAATTTAAATGCATAGCATAAGTTTTATTGCAATTATTTATGGTAAAATAACGGTGGTGCTGTCAAAAGCGACTTTGTTTCTATACATTCCAAAACAATTTCTAGAGTAATGAAAATTTACACGAGATTGTAGTTGGAATTTCTAGAGTGTTTGTGAATATTTGTCCTGGTTCATTATTTTTTTTAAATACAATAAAGCTTGCTGACGTTAATAACAATATTGTAAAGAAACCAATGTTGGCGCGTGTGAAACCTTATGTGTGCGTTGAACAGAAAAAATCACACCAGTAAACTTTATTTAACATCGGAATTGTTGTGCGAGATTGTTCGAACTATTTAATTAGTTTCAAAAACAACATGACTTATTTATTAGTTTTCTCTCTTAAAATTTAGTACACACTAGAAAACGGAAACAAGAGGTAAAATGTTACTTTGTTAAATGCTTTCTCCGCTATACTAACTAGTGGTGAGTTAGTGAGTCAATTTATATGGTGCAGGGAAAATGTCAGAATTCCTTCTAGTATTTGTGCCTCTTGTCGAAAAATACTAGTAGAATTCTTCTTGTCGAATGATCAAATCTAGTCGAAAAACTTTTTGTCGAATGTAATATACTGTGACTTTCCGAATTATGTTAAATATGGATTTTGTATTTATTTGGAATATTGTAATTTATGGGTATAGTAGCAGCATAGTAAAAGAACGTACCATTTCAACTGCATTGTATCATAAGCAAGCGTCTTAGCACATTTTTTTCATTTTGGGTCACAGATATTTTACCGCAAGATGCTTCAATGTTTTATCAAGGAATGTGAAATAGAAAATTCTGCTTGTACTCCAAAAAACCAAGTTCTCAAAATCGATCATATAGACCCAAAAACATATTCAAAATAAGTTAAAGCGATCTATCATAAATGAGAGTACTATAACTGGACTCGATAATATTGGTGCTGGTACACAACGGCGCGGTAAAAAAACTGCAATCAAGTCACCAAGTATGCCATGAACATAGTGTTGCGCAGCCAAAAACTACGACTCCTATAAGATTTAATTCATTGTGTGAATAAATGATTGATTACTGTTGAATGATAGTATTTTTTGTAATTTCGACAATTGTCCTTTCTGAAAATAAAATTCGACAACAAGCTATTCGACTAGTTGCTTTCTACTATTTTTTTCATTCGGCAAGATTCTTTTCGACTAGTATTTTTCGACAAGAGGCACAAATTCTAGAGGGCATTCTGACATTTTCCACCAACCCAATTTATGCACATGTAGAATGACATAGAAAGGGCATCGAGAGAGGATGTAATGCTCAATAGGGCTTGTCAAAAAGACTTTAGTGAAAGCATACAAAACCAATTTGTAAAAGGTTTAAAAGTCAAAATCAACGTCGTAAATTTACGGTTCCATTTAATAATTTATGAGAGTCACGTTGTTTTTCTAAATATGCGTGTGTCAATTTGAAGGTAAAAGCATCGTTCCTGTGAGGTTTGCTTTGTTCGTTATGCAATGTATTCCAAGAATTTAAAAATTGTATTCGGTAGTAGAATTTTTGATGTCAGTCACAGACACAGTCAGAGTTTCGAAACCATTTTTAATGTGCATTAAACTCCAGAATAACAACAAGATATGCTATTTCACTGCCCCAACTCCCATATATATAAACTGAATCCAACTACATTTTAGTGTATGAAACCCCTATTTTAAAACCAAGTTGCTTTAAATTGACGGCTTACTAATTTTATTTTGAAGCCAAAAAGCAGAGCACTAGACATTCTTTAACTATATTTTTAGTCAGCCGCTTTCACCAGACAACCAAAGAAATAAGATTTTAAAAGCCCGTATTTATACTAAAAGCGGAAGATCTCAAACGAAAGTAAAGTGCTCTGTTTTTTCTTGACAAATTGAATTTCCTAGTAGATGCCTTCATACTAGTGATTATCCTGTGATACGCCATTTTTATCTTTAAGTTTGAATTGCTCCGAGTTACGAGTACCCAAATGATATACCTTGTGAGCTAAGAAATGTATGTAAAAATTAATTTCAGTACCGACATTTCAAACGTGAGCCTGTCACCGATTTTTCACAGAATTTATAGATTGAAAAAGTCTCTAACTTTGGCATTTACAATTTACAATTACATAAGTGTAGTGATGAATAGAGTTGAATTTTATTCTGACTTCACTCAATCACAAAAGTTCTTTTTGATGTATTTCTCGTCTGCTCATTATATATAATGCCTTTTTATTTACTTCATGACATCAAAACCTTACACCCATTTAAGACGTCTCGCAAACAAATTACGAATTTGCCATAAACGACGTCAAAAATTAATCTTAACTCTCCCGAACTATAACAAATGTAAAAAGGTAAAGATAAAGCATGTACGATGAACTACTCTGTATAGCACGTGCATGAAAACTTTTGAGTATTGTAATCAAATATGATGTTATGAATCTTGTCTTGAAATTTCTAACAAGTCAATATTATTTTCTTTTGAATTTTCTAGCTTGCTCCATTTTAGAGTTATTGGGAAATTATAATATTGCACAAACGAGAAGTTTCCATCACAATGAATGGAAAATGTACAATGGGAAATTGTTCGGAAATAATCTACCATTTCAATGGTACTGAGAGCGCCCATACACCGCCATACACTTGGGACGTTACGTTTCGGGATTCTACTAGATTTTGGGTGCAATATGTTCTAGTACCTGTTGTCTTTATTGTTGGGCTCGCTGGCAATATTGTGACAATTTTCATTCTTACCCGGAAAAACATGCGATCATCATCAAACACGTATGTTAATATGAATATATAACTTTACAATTTATTTTGATATGATTTATATTGTAGTTAAAGACAACCGTTCATGCACATGTGAAATGGTTCATCCACTGTCTCTCGTTTTAGAAATATCTAGGCAAAGCATATATTTTCTGATACTGTTATACTTATCCCTATAAATAAAGGTATCTTACAGCTCTGGCTTTTTCTGACATGATGTTCCTAATATTCTCGTTTACGATGTCATGGAAGCACTATCAATTTATGGAAGGTGTATGGCTTTACTGGAAATACATCCCCATTGGACTTTGGATTACAGATGCGTCATGTAAGTTGCTCATTTCTTGTAACTTGAGTTTTGTAAACTATTCCCCTCGCTTAAATTTCACACATTCTTTTGAAGTGTATTCTTACAATACAACAATATATTGGTTTACATGTCTTTACGAAAATGTACTCTAGCTTAGTGATACAAAGGTGTCTCAAGTATTTATTGTAAAACCGGCTGAATTTATTTCGAAATTCATATCTTTGTATCAGCAAAAATCAACTTGACTTACAAATATTTGGTGCATGAAAGCTATGGTTACATTGTTCGAACCTTATTAGTGAAGGCTTGCTGAGAGTAATGCAAGGTATTTGATAGTAGAGCGGGGTTTGGTTTGTGCAACTTGTATCCGATTACGCTGACAAAAATTCCCATTATCAACAAAATGATCCACTAGGCAATGTTCATCTGAGATTTATACAGGAATAGAATGACTCGAATCGAGAAATATGAGTAGGAATAAAAACGCATTTTTTCGCTCAGGATTATCTACTCTAGAAAATAGGTACTGACCTCGCAAAAAATCAAAGGATATGATAGAGCTTGAGCTTAAGAAAAATATCAACTTAAGTTTTTGGAAAATGCAAACCTGTAGTAGTATCAAAGAAGTGAATTGCAACAAAGCCTTGATATTTATGACAATTTTTTCACTAAAAGGTTCAGCAAGTTTCACATTAAAAGAAAAGTATAAATTTAGCCGAGAGGAGACAATACTGATTCTATTTATATCACAAATTTTTGCGTAACTAAAATGTGTAAAAAAAACAATCTAGTTCAAAAGAAATCATTGTGAACCGTTACCTAAAGAGTTTCTGCTGAGATTAAGCATTTTTATAATTACCCATAGTTTGGATTTTTGGAACATATAACACAAGAAAAAAAATGAATTCTGAAAATCGAGTCTTTAGCATGCTATTCCAAATGCTTCAAATTAAATATCAAACTATTTAAGGTATCTCATTTTGTGCATATTCGGAACATAAATACAAGCACGTAGTTTTAAAATGTACTCAGAATGCCTAGAAGAAAAGCTAGGATTTGGAGAAAATCGAGTCTCCAAAAAGTAACAATAGTTTTCACAAACATTTTATGATAAAACGATTAGAAGACACATTAACAATCTAAGGTCAAGCACGTGCTGCATAAAATATCTTTTATGTCTTTCTTAGAGCAAAGGATAATATCCAATTATTGTGGAATTTCATACAACATATCATATCATGTTCAACATGGATGATTTTTTTTTGTTTTCAATCTCTTTAATGTACTATTTCGTTAGAATGTCATAACGATGCTCAAACGACAAAAAATGAAAATCGATATGAATAATAAGTGACGTAAATAGTTTTCCTACATTGAATACTGCAATTCTGAAGGTCACAAAGTGAACACACGTTGTAATAAACGGTTGCGTGGCCAAATTCACAATGCAAAAAAATCCTTTCTTTAAATGCAACTTAGATTTAAAATCATTGAAAATTAAACCTCACGACAAACCCTCTTGAGCACAATGAAATAAAATTCCTCAACAAATTCACTTGCAGCTTTTGTTTTTCATTATTCAGGTTCTACATCTGTTTGGCTTACAGTGGCATTTACCACCGAACGTTACATTGCTGTCTGCTATCCAATGCTGAGAAAGGTAAGTTTTTACAACTATTTACTTTATGAACCAAAGCAATGAGGGCTTTTTTTGGTAGGGAACAATAAGAAAATATTCAATTTCCAGTTTCAGCCGATGGCAACCCTCCAAGCTGTCTTAAATTCCAAAAGTTGTTTTTGAAAGTGTTGAGGTAAACAACTTTAAATATTTGCGACGTCTGTGAAGTACTGCAGCTGGAGGCTGTCATTGGATCATAGCTAAAATCTTGCATTTCTTGATTTCACTTTTCACACAAACCTGAAAAAGCATAAAAGCATTACGATTTTGCGTGCAACGTATGTATGCAGCAATTGGGATAATAATCCTACGGGCGTGCATATATTACGGTATTTTCATTAGAGAATATCTCAATATTACCCAAGATATTATTTTCAAGTTCCCCCCAAAAACCAGTTTTATTTTTTTGTTCCATCTGCTTTGTAATATAACTAATCAAATTTTACTATAATTTCATTGCTTTTTGGCAGTTCTATTGCACTGAACAACGGGCAAAGTATGCTACCGATATAGTGTACATTGCATGCTTTATTCTCACTGCTTCTACCGCATTCGAATGGAAATCAGTGACAAAGCTGGTCCCTCAACTGATTGCAAAAACGTCTGGAAACACCACCGAAATTATAAATGAGACCAATATATTTCATACGGTAAGATACAAGTTGGCATATTATTTTACATGGTAACAAAGCAATGCTTCTAATTTTCTAACATGTGGACATCTATGGAACTTTCATATTACTCGTACAGGCATACGTCTTGAAAACTACGGAACTCGGTGAAAGCACCCTGTATCGCTTCTTTTACAATTGGATGACAATTCTTATTTTTGTTATTATTCCCTTCTTTGCACTATCAATTCTCAATTTGTTACTCGTCGCTGCTGTCAAAAGATCCCGAGCTGTTCGAGAAAGCATGACACCTTCTCATTTACAAAACCAAATTCGTTCGCAAATCATGCGACAAGAGGACAGGATCACGGTCACTCTTATTGCTGTCGTGATAATGTTTCTTGTTTGTCAAATGCCTACTGCTGCCGTTCTGATTTATACAGCAATGAACACACCTCCAAGTCACGGATCCTTGGAAGAAAACATACTACTTGGTTTGGGAAACATTTTCAATTTATTAGTTTTAATTAATGCAGCTTGTAACTTTTTGCTGTATACGGTGCTCTGCGACAAATATAGAAAAATATTTGTCAACATTATTTTGCTTAATTGCTTTTTCATAAAGCAACATGATAGCCGACGAATATGGATGCAGAATCGACCACGAGAGCCAAGGTAAGTTTACGGAGTAGTTTTATAAATAAATAAATTCAAGGTTCGTTAGACAAATCGGTTTAGTTAGTTATAATTACTTATTCTTAAGTAAATTTTCAATGTAAATGTGTTGTAGAGCCCCTTGTTCACAAAATGGTTCAAACAATATTCCCGAGGGCGGTTGTAGGAGCATTCATAGCTCGACAGATGACGGACCATTAGAAAAGCCTGAAGCAGCAGCTGACAAACTTGATACAAAAATGAAGATTCAAAAATGTTCATTGTCCATGGACGAAACGAGAAATGGTCAACCAGTTCGCTTGTCTGGGAAATCTGTTGGACGTGAAGCTCTGAGTGTTTAATTTTTAATCGAGAAATATCGATCAGTACAACTTATTGTTATCAGAAACTTTTGCCCAGCATCTCATATTTCAATGTTTGACAAAGAAGCATGCATACACCGAGGGATTATTTTTAATTGCCCAAATAATTCTTATGCAAAATTATATTGTGCTATCCTAAGTCGACTTGCCTTGAGCGCAAGCTGAAAAAACATGATGATGATGGGGACATGCATACAAATACTTACATAGCATACTTCTGCATTTTGTATCCATGGACCTACCATCATCATCATCATGTTTCTTCAGCTTGCGCTCAAGGCAAGTCGACTTAGGATAGTACACAGAAAAAGCGTTGAACATTCTACTGTAGAGCAAAAGCATGGAATTTCATTCGTGACAAACGATTAAAATTTTGTATTAGTTTAACAATGTTTTTGTATATAACAGTAGACTATATCCTATAATCCTAGAAGTAGTAAGGTTTGTTTCACACTCTCGAAAACAAATCGTATTTAAAATTTGAATAAAAAAGTGATCCTGACACAAATAGTTTTCTAGTTGGAGAAATAATATGATTGATTAGAACAAGTGGGTATCTTACTATCAAACGAATGTAGTCATAACTTGTAAGGCATTTGTTGCAGCTGTCAAATTTGACAGGAGTTCAATTATTCAAATATTGGTAAAAATATGAACATGTGCCATTTTTTAAATCTCATTTTGTCATGTTTGGATAAAATGAAGAAGCAATGGCTCGCCATAATTTTCTTACCATGATATATTTCTTTACAAAATTAGGAGATATTAGCAAATTACTTTGGGGCAAGTTATCGTGAAACAGATCTCGTATATTTATTAAACTGACAATTAATCCTGTTTAAGTATACTTTAACAAAGAACTATTTATTATGGCTTTTATAGTTCACACTAGTATAAGAATCTATGATGTACATGATTGTACATGGTACATGGTACAATCCCGATTGGAACGAACTAACCAAATACCAAATAATTTTATTTTTGCATTAAAATATATAATTAAATTGAATTGTAATCATTTTAAATATCATATAATAAAGATTTGACTTGCAGATTAAAAATTTACAAAATTTTCGTGTTTAAATCCTAACAAATCACTGATAAGTCGATACCAAATTAAAGCCATGCATTTCTGCTACATCATCGTGAATCAGACATGCAGACAGGTAGAAGTCAATATATCAACATGAGCTTAAGTGGCGGTGTGTGCTTTCACGTCCTACTCCAGCAAATTTGAGTTCAACATAGGTACAATAGTAAACGCCTTTGTAAGTGGTAGTATTATTTGAACCATAGCAACTAACTTCTGGCTTCCCATATAAAATTTAACTGAGAACATATTATTTATCCTTCATACACTACTCCGCGTACGCGATTTTCTAGTACAATGTCCAACCCGCAACTCGTTTTATATATTTAATTCGGATTATTTCACTTGCTTTGTAAGCTTGCATGCATTTTCCTCGGTAGGGGTGTACACACATATTTTCATTCACATCTTTCAGGGATACCTTCCAAAACGTTCATTTTTCTCTATATTCTAAAATGGATCTCACTGGCACTGACGAAATACCTAAGTTAAATTTTTACTTCAATAAAATGAGAATGACCTACCAAGTAAACATTTCCATCGATCGAACTATATGTTAAATAGTCAAGTTGTGTATGACACTATTGTTAAATAGGTCGTAAATTCTGCGAATTGGACTCTGAACTAAACCCCACATCAAAAATATATTTGCGTGGGCGGCCAACTCCATTAATTGTTCTCTTTTCATGTGAATCAGGTCAAGTCGACTAGACAAGGCTTTGCTTTTACAATGCTCATTTGAATATAATGAAGTGCTGGATAAAAAATATTCCGTCTACAATTCTAACCGTTCTACATAGACAAAGCTCTACTTAGAAGTAATTAACTCCTATATAGCATTTTCTAAATACAAGCTAGATTATATGTGGCTTGGGATGCTAGACTTGTAGGACAGATAAATTGACTCATCTCAAATGCAAGCAAAGTTATATTATCACATTCTCAGGAAAACCAGTTAGTGTTCCTAATTTATCACGTGTACAACATGTTGCCATTCGTGTTCAACCATAAACATAAAAATCAATATCCCAACCTTTCAGCAAACAAACAGTGTGCTAGACATATAGACATTTATGCTCTTCTGGTATAAAGGATGCTCTGCAATTTTCGCACACACACAAGCCTAGTTTTGTTCATGTAGCAAAACAAAATGCAATAAAGTTCAGCAGACAGAACGGAAAACATGTCATTTTCAGATATGTCCAACGGTACGTGGTACAACACATAGAACACAAGAATAGTATTTATGTCTATACAACACACATAGTTCAGTTCACCGAGCATATTCAGATCGCATCGATTTTACTGTTCTACTGGAACCACAGGTGTTATAGGTGTGAAATGAGATTTAGCACTTATCTCGTTTATTTTTGTGTACACAGTTGCAGCACTCGAACAAGTAGTTGTTGGGATAGAACTTGATATAATAATCATTTTTAGTTCAGTACTTGCGCTCGTTGCAGTAGCAGCCTTTACAAAATGTGTTCTCGAAATTTCTCTTCTGGTGAATACTATGGGAACGAAAAGATTTGTGATACATTACTTAATTCTTTTAGATCCACAAATTACGATAATTTGTATAAGATATTTGTGCGTCAAAATTGTGAAATATTAATCCAAGAAGGAGACCACCTGATAATGATGACTATTTTGTGTATTGACTTATTTTCGAAAAAGTCTGTAAACTTGTTCATAAATCTATTTTTCAGAGAAAAGAGATACAAAAATTTATAAATTTTTCGAAAAAAAATCAGTTGAAAAAAATAATTAAAATTTGTCCTTTGTGCATTTTAAAAAATTACAAAAAAATAATTAGAAGAAACTATAAACCATTCCATTGAATTGAGTGCCAACATGGAAACATTTATTTGTGCAGTTTGTGGTGTGAAAACGTACAGAAAGAGAATACGAGCTTTGCCTCTTGACCAGTTTCCCTTTCTCCAAAGACAAAGTCAATCTGGTAGTAAATACCTTTCTTGGAGAAATAAATATTTGGCTATAGTTTGTCTCGACTGTTCGGAAACCTTGTGGGCCCAAAGTGTAGAGTACGATAGATTGGGGTTGCCAGTGGACAAACGGCATTTTAACTGGATGGCTTTACCGCCTCCTCCGGAAAATAGTGTGGAAGCTTTTCTCGCAAGACTTCCTTCTGGGAAAAAAGAGGTAAATTTCCAACAGCCAACTATTATATTTCCAACACAATTTATACCTAGAATTTGAAAATGTTTCAGGTTCCGCGTTGTCCACCAATACAACTCCCTATTGCGGTTGTGTCATCCTCTAATTTTAATCATGTGAATACATTGAGCGTTGCTAGTACATCGGAAATGATGTTTTCCACAAAATACTACAACAAATCTCAACAGCCATTTCCGACAGCAAAACCGGAGGTTAAAATGAATCCGAGAAATACATGTATTGTCAGCAGCACATCATCAACCATTACGACGATTTGTTATCCAACATCTTCTTGTAATGTAGTCACATCGTTTTACCATGCTCCACAAAACTCTAACAACTACTCTGCTAACTACGCTGGTGAGCAAACTGATGAGATGTACGTTCACAAGAAACGAGATTGGAAAGTTTTTGTACAACCTGGAGATCAGTCGCATAGTTCTGCTTGTGAGATCTCAGTGAGTGTAACTATGTAACAACCAATCTGATTCAACTCACGATCCAAATAATTAATTCTGTGGTGTATGTATGCACTAGTGGCAAAAGCTTCTTAAGAGATTATGTTTTTTTGCATATATGACACTGTAGTGTTATTACTTAGATAACGGATCGAGTAAGAGAAGTTACCCAATTATGAAATACCGTTAATATACTCTCGCCTAAAATATTGGATAAATGTCGTGAAAACCTAGCAGTAAATCTTATTCCTAGTAGTGCATGTGATATATCTCTATCGTGTTTAAGCTTTATTTAGTTTCTTTATTTTTTTATGGCTTTGATAAAATGAAGCTTAAGATACATGAATGATAAAGAAATATTTTTCCCAGAAACGGCACGGCTATATGTCCGATGAAATACCAGGTGGAAGTATATTTTAAACCGATGGAGCTTCCATTGGAAATCCAGTATTTCTTAATAGTTGAACATAGTTCTATCAGTATGCTAATTTAACCTTAAAATCGACAAATGTAAGTTGAGCAAGTTTGAATGACAGTACATTATAAATATAATGCTGAATTTTTTAAAATACTTTTATTAAAATAAACATTTAAAAAAAATAATGCTTCTAAGCTAATTTTGTTTTTAATTGACCTTGTCATGTAGTGTTGAAATGTAAAGGTATCCAGATTGTGTTCTATTTGATTATACATATAAGTATGAATAACTGTGAATAACTCATAAGTCACGCAATGCCAACATGATAATTATTACAAGGTAAATAGAATATTGATGGCAGTAGTGCTAAATAGGTGCAGTCGTTAATTTAATTACAAGTCATAAGAATAGAAACACACTTTGTTTTCAAATGACCTTGTCACACAATCTGTTAAAATTAAAAGAAAAAACCAAGATTGTGTTCTATTTGTTAGAAAAAAAAATTGTTCAACCATAGTGACTCATAAGCATAACTGCCAACTGACTATTAAGCTAAATATTAAAACAAGTATGCATGTAATAATCACAATGTAAAATTTTCAAATGCGGTCATTTCAATTCAAATTAAATTGATAAACGTTCATGTGAAATATGGATTTAAAAATGTAATTCAATAAAACGTGGTTTGATCTTATGGATGTTTACATCGAATTAACTGTTATTTTTATTTACCATTGAATTGATTGCCAAATAGTTTTCCAAAAACTATAAATCATGACGTATCGCTAATATCTGTCCGTCCAACCCTCACCTACTGTAAATAATTGCCGATGTTTGTTTAAAACCATTCTATCAATCTATTTTGTGAAGTTAAAACGAAAAACATTATCACCGAAATTCCCAAATTTTTTAAAGCTTAAACTAACAAAATGCTATTTATTATTAGGTTTACATAGGCTTACAGCACCAGCTTTTGAGCACATGATATCTTTTCAAGGTCACACTTGAGCTACTGTAGAAAAAAATGGCACGTGTAAAATCGATATTCATTGCGGTCGGGAGAAACTCAAAATGCAAGTAAATTCAGGTCTGATCTGCCTAGTCACGTCCCCATTAACGAATGACTAGCTCATTTATGACTGGAGTTAATGAGATGTGTGGACCCAAAAATTCGTGTAAATTGCTATTAACATAAAAATTGCTGAGTTTAGGCAGACAAGGTCACAGTTTCGGAGATGAAATGAAGTAACGGACAATATCGAATATTACACGAACTACTCATTTGGATAAGTAGTGAATCAAATGGGCATTAGTTGTGAGTTGTATATTTATTTTACCTGTTATACTTCCTGAGTTTGTATGTATATTTAGGATGTTTGTGCACATGCTTATTAGCAAAGTGGACTAAAAAAATAATTAGATTATTAAATATACGAAAGATTGCGTTGTGCAACAGTGGTTGTAAATTGTAATATATGTCAATTACAAAGCCTGTTATAAAATAGTTTAGACTCAAAACGTCGTACTGTTACAATGTTAGACATTTTATTACACACTATTTAGTTTTATCATTTTCATATATGTTTATTGTTAGGTAACATTGAAGCTGAAGTTTAAAAGAAGGCTTAGCATTGAACTTACTTTCTGTGCATCGATTTTTTTTAATTGGTACATATTTGTATACATAATCATTACAATTGCTTACTAAATATTTCATACGTATTGTATATATTTTACAACTATAATTTTTTAATATCATAGCATTCAATAGAATACAAAAACACAAAGAAATTATTTGACAGCAGTATATTTTTTTGTGTATTACGACAAATTGTGTTGTAATGGAAGATCTGTACTTTATTTGTGTATGCCGCAGCAAACCATTGTGTGTCTTTCCATTATTTTCTTTGTACAAATAGATTTTTTTACCAGAACAGAATGCTATTATGCAGGCAGAGTATGAAACTCGTCAATATAAATATTTTGCTCGACATTGCTTAGTACATACCACATTTGTATACACAACATAAATTTTTTGTTCGCTTTAACACCGATAAAAATGCACTAGTGAACTGTCCCGCTTATCCTTTACGTTTTTATGTTCACAAAGTTTAACAACAGTGCTAAAAATTACTTAACATTCAATAAATTGAACAATAGACCAGATGTTTTATTTTTGGACTGTCTAATTTACATAATTATGCGTCTCAAATTTGTTTTACAGAAAAATTCTTTAATATGTCGCAAATGTTGAGCATTCCAACACTGTGCAGAGACACGTCGGAAATACTCAGTATTCAGAATGTATAATATATTAACTCTATTTTTAAATGTACAACTTGCAACACATCTCACTAATTTATTCGTCTGCAAACTTTTAGTAAATCAAATATTTGAATGGAAATGCTTCCACTGACGTAATGTTATTTTTGTAAGTGAAATAAAGTGATCTGGATGTATTGTTTGCATACAAATAGTCACTACAATAATTTAACAAAACATTCGAGCAGCAGTAGCAGTATGTGACGTAAAAACGTAAAGAAAGACAACCACATCTTTGCTCCTTTGAGTTGTCCTACAGACGAATTCCATTTTTGTGAATGAGTCGTCCACTAATTATAATTACAAAACGCTACAAATTTAAATCACAAAAATAGCATTTTCTCATACCAACATTTTGAGAGCAACAGCCTGCTACCAAATGTATAACAGTTTAAAGTGAGAACAAAGTGTACCTCTCATCGGGAATAAATAAATAGCCTAAAACAAAAGTCAGCTATATATTGATATAACTAGAAAAGTCTCGGTAGCAATATTATTTACAGCAAACGGTAAAGTCTAGTATCAAAAATAACAGTACATGTTGCATAATATTCGTAACATATGAATTTAAAATTTGGTGAGTTAATTCTATGGCCATTGTGCCATAACCATTAGTCTAATAAGGTAGTGCAAGTGTGTTTCGTTCCGAAGTCGGTTTTTATGCGTACATGCAATACCCACACACATAATTATATAATGCCCATGAGGAAAAATGTGGTAAATGAATAAACCCTAATGCGCTATTTCACCGAACCTGCGTGTACTACAATAAAGCACTACCGAATTCTGATGTTAATTTTATGGCAAGGCAAATAACACAAAAAAGTGTATTGTCGAAAGCAAATGTTCCTGATTTTACGGGATTTTGAGGCCATGAATGAAAATGAGACATTTTTGAGTTGAGAAAAAAATCAAAATTAGAAAAGGATGTTAACTTATGCTGTTAATTAGCAAAATAATTTAATTATGTAGTTATTGTACTTTCATTTAAGTATAAAAAGTCACCTCACCAAAATAAAAAATCCAAAAAAATCAATGATTTCCTTTGTAGTCGATAAGTTTTCTATTATCATATTCAATAAGTGGTTATTACCATCCTAGACTTATTTAGCTTTAATCTTGCATTATGCGTCCATGTGAAAACACTTTAAACCTTGTCAATTAATAAATTACTTTTCGCTTTCCAATCTTTTGTCAATTGTCATTATTTATTTTTATAGTTTCAACAACTTCCAATTATCATTTCTTCGAGCCTATTCTATAAATACGATGTTACGAACATCCGAAGTCTATTGTTAATATCCTATGTGGAATATAATGTAATTCATTTGTCAAATAAATAGATCATTCATTAGCAGGAATGTCAATCTCACTATATTTGGTCTAAGAACGACAGGCCAAAGCTGCTTAGAACAATCATTTTAAAAGACAACTTCACTGATTTAAACAAACGAAAATGTCTTTTACAGACGATTATAATTACTATCCATTTATAACCTTGAGTGAGTTTGTACTCAAGTGGACTTCCACGTTTATGACGGTTTAGCACGGTTCGTTTTAATGCAAAAAAGTGCATATAGACTATTTAGTAGTGAAAATGAACAATCTGGTCGCACTATGCCAATCATTTTTGTTCTAATGGATCCATTCAAGAGTGAAAGCATAAAAAATGATTTACTACACAAACAATTATCTTTACACTTTATTTCTTTGTGGTGACAATGTCCATTAAGTATGATATTTAACCATGGTCTTTTTTTGTAAGTGCAGCTTATAAAAGCAATTCTCTTTGTGAATTTCTTTCATTAAAAAAAGTAAACTAAGTACATTATGAAAGTTAAAATGTGGCCATATGGTCGAATCAATACTTGCTTTCTGATGTGCATGTCAAATTGGTTTACTTAGTTGAGCTAATAATGAAGCCTAGTTTATGTGTGTTTCTCGTGAAGATGTGAAGCCCACGTACTTTTCTAAATACTTTTACATTGAGCCAACTCGCAAAAAAATAAGTATACTGTTTATAGGTATAAAAAATCTACAAACTATGTTTCTCGCCAGTCTTCCTAAACTACAACTTTGAAGTGTAGTATTCTCATATGAATAATCTTTCAACATTTTTTTGTACTATGATTTAATTTCTTTTTGCCATTTTTTTCAGTTCCTATTAATATTAATCGCTGCAAAATATGGGTAAACATTAAAGCTTCAGAACTTACTGTTGCACAACAACAAGTTCATAATCGTAATCTAAAAGTCAAAAGTTACCCCAGAAAACTTATTTTCGACCTCAGACTTGAGAGACATTTTTGAAGTTCCCGTGTAATGATGTTTTTTTTATAGAAATACATTATTTTTAACGTTGTATTTTCTCAAACTTTGATTTTCTCGCAAACAATTTTGGGTTGTCGGTAATACGTCAACAACAAAATATGCACATGTATGAGTTTGTGTCGTTCTAAAGCACAAAAATGTGTGTCCGTATAACTCGGTTGAACATTTCTTTCTACGTGTAGGCTAAACAGAGAAGTTGATATTTACCCTGAAAGTTCAGTTCAGTACCCAAATCTCCTTATAAGAAAAGACGGTGCAACTATAAATGTGCTCGGTGAACATCAAACTATGGATTAGTTTTACAAATGGAATGTTTACGAAACTATGACCATCCGAATAGGTCTAAATGAATAGTTGAAGTAATATGATAAGATGGTTAATAGATCACAAGTACTACTCCGTATATCGGTTTTCACGGAAGCTCACTATTTTGACGGCAGTCTGGAGAAAACAAACTCGGAGAGCGCTCCAGTATAAACATACTGCTAATTCATCTCGTCATTGCAGATTTGATGGTCACATTTATTACAATGCTTTTGGAAATCAAATGGGTTTCAACAGTCGAGTGGAAATCTGGTGATTAGCCAGAGGATGCCGTAAGATGACCATTTGTTCAAAATATAGTTAGCCGTTGATATCTTTTTTGGCTGACGATGAGTGCAATGTGGGATAGCGTCTACTAAAAGTGTAAAATAGATTGCTGCATCTGCTTGGACATCCTCAAATTTCTGCTGAGTTCCACAAGTAGGAATAATTAAAAAAAACTCCCATCGTTACGATATCAACACGATGTCACAATTACATACCTAAACCACATCTAAAAATCTAAGGTGTTTGTATTCCATGTGGAGCATATAATTGGTACACTCAATGTGTCACATTGAACGCCTTCCCAGCATCACAATATTAGCTCGCAATACAAATTTATTTTTGTGTGTGATTATGAGAAATAAACTACCATTCATTTTGCTGGATCAACTAACAATACATCAAGATCTACATGTGTTTTGTAAATTTTAGTGTAAATCATTGGATGAATCTGCTGGTTTGGTATTAAGTTTAAGCCAATTTTTTCTCAGATAACTTGCGAAGATTTTGTGCAGATTATATTGGACGTGCTCGACTCGAAGTCTACTAGAATGGCTTTTGTGATCATGTATGGTAAGTAAACCAACCCTGTGCATAGTAAGATTTTTTAAGGAGGATTTCGTAGGTATTGGGTACATCTGGAAAGTGTCAAACTTGTTAACCAACGAAAACAACAAGTTTTTTTTGCTTTTGCTGTACCAACTCTGCAGTTAACCCTTTAGTTTATGAAATATTTCATAGAAAATACATTTTTTGAAAGAGTAACTTGACAGGACATCGAAGAAATTAAGACGTCGTTGTTCATTTATTTTTAATCAGGTTTTGTATTTATTAATATATTATATTATTTGGTCTGATATTAGTCAGATGTCCTAAATTTGTAATAATAAAAGAAAAATAATTTTCTGCTTGTCAAATATTTCTGTCTTGCATTTGTGTGGTACACTGTAGGTTACGGTAAGATTGACGAACTTAAATATATACATATACGTGCGTAGGAGTTTGACCATTTTAATTATTTTGGTTGGACTATACGTGACTGAATTTGGTGTATCATCAAAAACACTTCAGAGGCATCCCAAAACAACTAGAATAGCACAAAAACGAATCGGTTTAAATCGATATTTCTTATTTTACGCTACCAACATGGTTGTTGTCAATGCCACAACTTCCATGAATGTATTCAAAAGTGTGCTGGGTTCGAAATAAAAAAACGGCCCGACTTTTACTCGAATAGGTATACAGGACTTGATATATCTGCGACCTATTGAACTCAGTTTCTCGGTATCCCAATAGTAGAAAAAGTTGTTCACCTCTTGCACAATCGTCATACCAAACTTATGAATCAATACCGTATTCATGATCACAGCTACATTTAATATCATCAGCATTACTATTATCGTAAGCGGCAGTTTAGAGTGCAACTTGATCAAAGAAAATGTACACACTACATTGACCACATATCCAGTAAACATCAAAGTTGGTAACAGCATGTATCCAAATGCCAGAAAATCACGCCAAATCAGAAACGTTACCCGGTAAGCTTTAACCGCTTGAAAGAAATTTAACTTTTTAAAGTTTTCCGGAGTTTTGGGATTTCCATTCAAAGTTGTTCTGAAATAAACGTTTCCCTTGACATAAGTGTTTTCCATTAAATTTCTCGACTCACCAAATATCATATTAATGGACACCAAAATATGATCTGGTGGAATACACGCCAGGGGTGCAAGACATGCTAAATAAACGCTACAAATGATTGTGCCAATAACTTTGTTTTTCATCCAGGCCTCGGGTAAGTAAAACCCTAACATCGTATGAATTGCAGTGTTCTGAAAGACAACCGGAAGTGCTGCAACGGCTGGTGGAACTATAAAAACAAATCCAGCTACAGCGTACAACAGCAGGTTTGGAATATCCAGCTTCTTGTGGTCTACAAAAATAAAACGATATTTTAACATAAATATATTTTATAATTTAAAAAAAATTAAGACTAACCTTTAATTTTGCGGTGATTTTAAGCTTGGTTTAAAAACCAACTAAAATTATCCTTCCATTTCCACAAAGACCAACAGACCGCAGGACACGCCAAGGTTATACCCCAAAACAAAAAGTCGATGATGAAGTCCGTAAATGTCATAGTAGCTTCAGAGCTTTTTGTCTTTAGGTAGTAGAGGCATCGTACAAATGCAACTATATTGACTTGAGCTACATTCACATTCACCAAGTTATAAAGTGCATTGGACTTATTGACGGGTTTAAACTTGTCCGCAGTTATGTTGTAAATTACCCTCTGGGGATATATTTTTTGATAAAATTTTGTGATTCTCAGGTAATGGTTCCACATTGTGAAAACTTTCAAAAAATATATTGCCAAAAATGAGAGTTGGTGTTGTTTGTTACCCACTTCTAGCAGTAATAAAATGTAATACTTGAACTACATTTCAACTTTATATTTTTTACAGGGACTAGTTTGTTTTTCAAATAATTATTATCTAACAACCGAAAGGTCCTAGCATACAAGTTGACATGTTGACATTTGTTGATGATTTAACCAAAATAATAAAAATATTTGGAATGTAGCCGTTTGTTGGGATAACGAATTGAATTTTGGAAAAACACACCATAAATAAAATATCAACACTGAAAAAGCGGAATAAACCTAACCTAATATTCTTGTTTACTTGGATTTTCTGTCCGAGAAATAGAATTAAAACTCAAAATATTGTGTGATCTAAGTTTTTTCACTGGACTGGTTGTTTTTTAAATGAAAGTATTATTTGTTTTTGTCACAGAAAAAGCCAAAAACAAAACTAATATTTTTAAAACTATATTCGAATAGCGTATTGAGCTTTATTTTGAAATATTTTACAATTTAGTAACATTTTATTTGCAATGTCTCCGTCTTTGTTGTTTACCAATTTTGTAGGTGGTAAATATACTTGAAACCCTTTCTGAATAGTTGGACTTCCTACTGAAATTCTCTAAGACCATGTTCGCACAATTGTCATTTATCAGCAAAAAGAGGTAAATAGCATACAGAATATGGAATGGGAACGTGAAGCCAAGTATTTATTACGGAGCTGAAAGCGAAGCTCAGCGGAGTATTGACTTGATCGTGTTTGTCTATCCGTCTGTCTGTCTATCCGTCTGTCCGTCTGTCACCACGATAACTCAAGAACGCGTAAACCGATTTCGCTCAAATTTGGCATGTAGGTCACCATGGTCAAGGGCAAGAACTCTGTTGATTTTCAGCCCCCTAGGTCAACCCCAAGGTCAAAGGTCAAAATCGAAAGTTTTCAACTTGTACATAGTGTACATTTGAATAGCGCAATCGAAAGCTCTGGTTGAGTAGATCACGACCCATGTGTCACTTGGGTCTGGTTGACCTTGATGGTTCAGAAATTAGGGTCAAAGGTCACAATGTCAAACACATTTTATGTGACATATCATTCGAAAGCATTTTTCATTGGCAACAACATTGTTAATCATTATCATGATTCGAAACGTTTCAGCTCCGTCGTTATGATCGCTATTACAGCGGGTTTATTCGAACTGGTTCTTAAGAGTGATGTGGAATCAATATATTACTTGTTATTTTCTATTTGCGTGTGTGGGTAAATGATTCGTCTGTATATGTATGCTGCTTCGCCCCAATCATCATTTATTCCTGTCACTTATTTTTTTAAACATTTTTATTTTGGACAATTATTTTAAACGGTTTCCCGATATTTAATAGAGCGAAAACATGGTATTTTTGTCGGAAATCCTTCAATAATACCTGTAGTTCAACTTTAAACTCAATCAACATTATTTCTCATTATCTAAAGCTTTTCAAAGTCCAACCATTTACAATTTAAAATTGCTGCACAGTTGAAAAAGCATCAGAACTAAAACGAATATTACTTCAAATTTGTACTGGTAAATAGCAAATAGCAGAAGCTATTTATAAACCTTATCAAAGTCGTTTTCAAATAAGTAATTTTAAAAAGTCAATCAGAACAAAAAAAGAATCAGGTTGAGAATTTTTTCTTGCATACGTACATACCTACACACGCTAAAAATTATATGAGAAATTTTCAATCGTTCTGACTGGATTGACACAAGACGAATCGAATGCTGGTTTCTTTTAAATAGTAGCAAATGTTGGGACTGAGAAAATGTTTGAGCATTTGTATCGATATTTTCTGTGTTAGGCTAGTAGCATAGTTGTCGTCATATCAACAACTTCCATGAATGTATTCACTAGTGTGTTTGGTTCTAAATGAAAAAATTGCCCCACTTTTATTCGAATAGGTATACAAGATTTAATATACCTACGACCTATTGAACTCATTTTCTCGTTATCCCAAAAGTAGAAAAAGTTCTTTACCTCTTTGACCATCGTCATAGCCAACTTATGAACCCCTACTGTGTTTACCGTAATGGCTATATTTAATAGCATCAGCATAGCTATCAATGTAAATGGCAGTTCAGAGTGTAACTTGATCAAAGTAAATGTACACACTACATTCACTACATACCCGCTAAACATTAAAGTTGGAAATATTATATGACCAAATGCTAGGAAATCCCGCCAAATCAGAAATGTCACCCGATAAGCTCTAACCGCTTGAAAAATATTCAACCTTTTGACATTTTCTGAATTTTTGGGTTTCCCATTCGAATATTTTCTCACATAAACGTTGCCTTTGATATAACTTGGTTCCAACAAATTTCTCGACTCATCAAAGATCAATGTAATAGACACCAAAATATGATCTGGTTGGAAGCAAGCCATAGAAGAAAGACATGCTATGTAGGAGCTGCAAATGATTGTACCAATGACCTTGTTTCTCATCCAGGCTTCAGGTAGGTAAAACCGCAGAACGGTATGAAATACTGTATTGTCAAATACAAGTGGAAGTAACGCAATGGCAGGTGGAACTATAAAGGCTAAACTAGCAATGGAGTACAAAAGCAGGGTTGGAATGTCCAGTTTCTCAGATGAAAAAATTAAACGACGTTTCAACGAAGGGAATAATTCATTACAATAACCTCGAATAAATTTTAAAATGCTAACCTTTAGTTTGGCGGTGAGTGTAAGCTTGGTTTAAAAACCAACTGTAATTATCTTTCCATTTCCACAGGGACCAACAGATTGCTGGACCCAGCAAGGTTAAACCCCAAAATAAAAAGTCAACGATGAAGTCTGTAAAGGACATGGTAGCTTCAGAGCTGTCTGTCTTGAGGTAGTAGATGCATCGTGCCAATGCAACTACATTGACTTGAGCTAAATTCGCATTTACAAAGTTATACTGCACACTGGACTTTTTAACAGGTTCAAATTTGTCAGTAGTATTCTTGAAAACTACCCTCTGTGGATATATTTTTTGATAAAATTTTGTGATTCTTAGGTAATGGTTCCACATTGTAATAATTTACAAAAACTTGATGATCAAAAATGAAAGCTTTTGTGGTTTTAAACCTTGCTAAGTCAAGGTCTACCTTGCTAATGCCTGACCTACGTTTACCTTATTTTTTACGGGGACTAGCTTCTTTTTTAATTATTTATCATCCAACGCAACAAAAGCGCTGAGATATTTTGTCTTTGTGGTTTAATTAAGATGGTTGCTTAACCAAGTCACTAAATTCACTGTAGTGGTCACTAAGTCCGGGCATAATGACGTAGCAGAAATGATGATAACACGGAAAACACGAGACTCCTAGATTAATATCCATGGTCATACGCATACATCATTTAAGGTCAAAGTTATCTCAATTGGTCAGAAATCGGGGTCAAATTTGCTACATCAAATATTTACCACGTGACGTATCATTTGAAAGTGCTTCTTCTTAGCAGTAACAATGACCATCACTAGAGACGTTATCGTTATAAGTCATATTGTTTCAGTACCGTCGTTATGATTGCTATTACAGCGGGCTTATTGCACTTGACCAGATAGTGACCTAAATTCAAGATTTGGGGGGAATCGGTCAGCGCATTTTTTAGTTTCTGTGCTAACGGGCGTACAGACAAACACCATTAAGTCAATACTTGCTGACGATTCGCTTTAAGCGACGTAATCAATATTTATCTTCTGTTTGGTGGTTTAAGCAATTGAATTGGGTGTTGTTTTTACAAAACCAAACCATAAATAAAATATCTATCCAATATAGCATATATATAATACAAGCATATAATATTACATACATAAATACAGTTTTGCAATTAAATATCATCCAAGAACTGAGCAGCGCTGGAACATAGGCGCCATTTACTTTAGTTGATTGTTTAACCATAATAATACATACTTATTGTCAATGTTTGGTGGGACAACGAGTTTAATTGTGTTTTTCAGGAAAACACCATAAACAAAATAAGAAGAAACAAAAAGCGAAACAAACGTAATTTTATATTCTCACAAGATTGGATTTTCGGTTCCAAAATTAATTAAAACTTCAGATATTATGTATTTTAAGTTTTCTTGAGAAAGTGTTATTTGTTGTTGTCGTTAAAAAAGCCGAAACCAAATACATATTTTTTAAATTATATTCGAGTAGTTCATTGATCACAATTTTAAATGTTTTGCAATTAGGTCATTATACCAAGCATAGTATTTACCGTGCCATGTTTTATTACCAACCTAATTCCCTTTATCTATTTGGATACTACCTTTTGCTAACACATAGACCCATTGTCAACCGATAGTTCCACATTTTGTTTGATTTATAACATTTCTTTTTTATTAAGGAAATTGAGGTAAAAACGTTAAATATTATGCTGATGTAACTGACTTATAATGAAATATAGCAGTTTTTTAAATAATAAATCCAGTATTCCCATTTACATTAAATAAATACTTTATTAACTCATTTACAAGTATTCATATTCGTTTTTTCGATTTGATAAGTAATAATTGACAATCAACTATACTTGATCTATGTAACTTTTCATTTATTAATTTATATTAAATCTGGTTGTGCATGTAATATTATGATTTCCCATGTTATAAGCCAGTTTTAAAATATCAAATTTCAACTAAAATGTCTACAAGATTTATTTCGTCACCGAAAGAATAAATGTTAATACAATTTTGAGAATACGCCACTTCAAAGTAATCAATATGAACGCCGACTGGTTTTTGCTTAATCGATATTCCGCGTTACGCTACCAACATGGTTGTCGTTAATGCCACAACTTGCATGAATATATTCAAGAGTGTGGTAGGTTCGAAACTAAAAAATGATCCAACTTTTACTCGAATAGGTACACAGGATTTGATATAGCTGCGACCTATTGGACTAACTAGCTCATTATCCCAATAGTAGAAAAAGTTGTTTACCTCTTGCACAATCGTCATACCAAACGTATGAATTAATACGGTATTCCCAATCACAGCAACATTTAATATCAGCAGCATTACTATTATTGTTAACGGCAGTTCTGAGTGCAACTTGATCAAAGAAAATGTACACACTACATTGACCACATATCCAGTAAATAATAAAGTTGGTAGCAGTATGTGTGCAAATGCAAGGAAATCACGCCAAATCAGAAACGTAACTCGATAAGCTTTAACTGCTCGAAAGAAGTTCACTTTTTCAACGTTTTTAGGTATTTTGGGCTTCCCATTCGAAGTTTTTCTGCAATAAACGTTTCCCTTGACATATGTGTTTTCCATTAAATTTCTCGACTCACCAAATATCATATTAATTGACACCAAAATATGATCTGGTTGAATACAAGCCAAGGAGGCAAGACATGCTATATAAAAGCTACAAATTATTGTACCAATAACTTCGTTTTCCATCCAGGCGTCAGGTAAGTAAAACCTTAACAGTGTATGAGCTGCTGTGTTATTAAAAACAACCGGAAGTGCTGCAACGGCAGGTGGTACTATAAAGACAAAGCCAGCTACGGCGTACAACAGCACCGCTGAAATGTCCACCTTTTTGTCGTCTAAAGCAAACGATATTTCTTTAAAAATGCATTTTACAATATTTTTAAAGAATCTAACCTTTAATTTTGCGATGATTGTAAGCTTGGTTTAAAAACCAACTGTAATTGTCTTTCCATTTCCACAGGGACCAACAGTTTGCTGGACCCGCCAAGGTTATACCCCAAAACAAAAAGACCGATGATGAAGTCCGTAAAAGACATGGTGCTTTTAGAACTATCTGTCTTTAGGTAGTAGAGGCATCGTACTAATTCAACTATATTGGCTTGAGCTAAATTCACATTCACCAAGTTATAAAGCGCACTGGACTTGTGTACTGGTTCAAATTTGCCTACCTTTTTGTTGTAAATTACTCTCATTGGGTATATTTTTTGATAAAACTTTGTGATTCTGAGGTAGTGGTTCCACATTGTAAACTTTTTCAGAAAATATTGCTAAAATTTCTTAACTGCGCCTAGTCTACCAACTTGTTATGCTTTACCCACGCTTGGACTTGGACGCTTGGATTTTTTTCAGTGACTGGCTTTTTTAGTTAATTATCATCCAATGCCAGAACTGCTCAAGTTTATGAGACGCGTGCTGTTTAAATTAGATGGTTGGCTTACCATGTTAATAAAAATTAATAAAATATATAAACATTTGGCGGGATATCCAGTTTAATTGATTTTTATGAAAAACATCATAAATTATATAAGAAGAATCCAAAGAAGGGCAAAATATTTAAGTTTATATTCTACTATGCTTTTGATTTTACTATCAAAAACTAATTAAAACAGAAAAATAATTTGTAACTTAGTTTTTTCCCCAGTCCGGTTGTTTTTGATGGGAAGTATTATAGATTCTTGTCATCAAAAAAGCCGAAAACTAAATCAATTTATCTTGACGTATGTTCAAATATCAAACTGTAGTGTATATTGAATGGCTTGGCAACTAAGGCGATATGACAACACTAATATTTTGAGATAATGGATTTTTATACTCGAAATGCATATTAAAATTTAATGATACATGGTTCTTCGAATGTTTTATTCGAATTTATTTTTCAACAAATTCCAACGTGTTGTTGTTTTTACACATGTGCGAGTTTTTATAACATCGCAGTACAGGATTGGATATGCTGAATAATTTTCTATACGATTTTCCTTCGATCCGAACCGATAAGCATATTGTATTGACTTTGATCAAAACATTTCTCCATATTAGCATAGCAGCGAAAACATTAATTCTGGTTAAACATTAACGTAACATATAAGTTGTTTATTCATTTGCGACAACCCATAAACACGAACTATATCATATCAGGTTCATAAACTAAAGCTACAGAGGAAATATTTAATGTGAAGGAATATAATCACACACGTTGAAACAAAGACATAAAATACACGTACGGACGTATGTAACTCGGAAAATCAGATCGCCAGCCTAAAGGTATAATACTAAATTTTAGATAAAGTCCATTTTAATTTGATATTTTTGTTGTGATATCACTTTCCAATTTCCCATCATACTCATTCACACGCTTTGAGTTGGTCAATAATAAATAGTTAATTTTTACGAGAATGTTTAATAATAAATATGCCTTATTTTTTCATGCCTTTCTTAAATCTTGGTTTCAACATCCAGTCTGGTAATATTATGTCTATTCTGACACAGGATCAAAAGCTGATCACACCAACGTGTATTATAAATACTCTTACATAAATACATACACTTATAATCAAATACATAAGCAACGAATCGAGCTGGCTTGGTCTTTGACACTTTTTTGTATGTTGGTCGGGTAGCATAGCAATAGTCGAGCTGTACTCTCTCACTTTTTTCCCATACACATTTTACGTGCTAGCAGCAACGCAAACTTCTCTCCAAGCGCTTTGTTGCTTGCATGCCTGCTTCCACTTCACCAAAATTCGTATCTACGTTTTTTTTGCATGCGTTAGTTACTCTGCATTATACTACCATACTACACTACCCCAACAGGTCCTACACTACACTATCCACAACTACACTACTACTTGAGGCAATGCTAGAAATACATGGGGCGTCTGGAGACATGGCTCGAAAATCACGGGGCAATTTGAGACAATGCTTGAAAAGCGTGATGGGGGAGGATGAGAGTACAAAAAATCGGCTTCTTTGCGTGAAATACTTATTGAATGATCCCTAATTAATGTTGCTGCACATAGTGCGGTAATGGGCCCGTAACTAATTCCTATATGTAACACCTTTAATTCAAATATATTTATACATGTCATCTTCTCTTATACATTCATATACACTTTTACATCTTCTCTTCAGTCTGTATTGGCTATCACTGGTACTGATGAAATATATAGTAAAATTTATGCGTCTGTGAATAAGAATGTTCTGCCATTTGACGGGGTCTATCAATTGCATTATATGCTAAACAGGCTGTATGTGTACATGACCTTTACGAATTCGTAATTCCTTCGACTCGGACTCTTTTTACTAACAAAGTGCCAAAAATATATTTTGTGGTTGACCAATTAGATTAATTGTGTGCTTTGATGCCAATCAGATCTCATTTTCACCAGACAGAGCGTTTTTTCCAGGAACTATTTAAGTAATATGGAGTTCTAGATAATTAATTTCGTCTCTTATTCTAAAAATTCTACTTGCACAAAAGTATATTTTGATTTATCACGTTAACAATGTGTCATTACATTTACTCGCGTTTAACCATAAATAAAAATCAATATCACTTGAATTTGGTAAACAAACAGTTCGCTAGACATATAGACACCCATATTATTCTTTTACGTGCCATGTACCATTAGGATGCTTAGCACACACAAACCTTTGTAACTAGATTTAACTTAATACAAAACAAATATAACATTCAGCAGACATATAGCTCGTTCCGGTATTATAGTAAGTCAATGTAGTATGTAATAGGTCTATACCACACACATAGTTCATTGAGAACGTTCCGTTCGTATCGATTTTTATTGTTCATTTGGGACACGTTAAAGGTGAGAAATGGGCTTTGCCATTTTCTTCAAAACAAATCGCAAAACTCATTCACAAATTGATTTTTCAGAGAAAAGAGATACAAACAATTATAAATCTATAAAATCCGTTGAATTTAGCGTTAAAAACTAATCCGACATTTATATATTTAAAATTTATATCATCATTTAAATGCCAATATGGAAACTTTCATTTGCGCAGTGTGTGGTGTGAAAACGTACAGAAAGAGAATCAGAGCTTTGCATCTTGACCAGTTCCCCTTCCTTCAGAGACAATGCCGACCTTGTAGTAAATACGTTTGTTGGAGAAATAAATACTTGGTCATAGTTTGTCTCGACTGTTCGGAAACCTTGTGTGCTCAAAGTGATGAGTACGATAGATTGGACTTGCCAGTAGAAAAAAGGCACTTTAACTGGATTGCTTTACTTCCCCCGCCAGAAAATAGCGTGGAAGCTTATTAAGCAAGACTTCCTTCCCTGAAAAAAGAGGTAGCTGCTTAACCACCAACTATTTCATTTCAATAATATTTATGCCTCTGGTTGAAAATATTTCAGGTGCCGCGTTGTCCTTCTATAAAACTCCCTATTGGACTTGTGTCATCCTCGAATTATTCGAATCTGAGAAAAACTTGTGTTCTCAGCACTACATCAAGCATTAAAACTATTTGTTATTCAGCATCTTCTTGTAATGTAGTCAAATCGATTAACGATGCTCCACAAAACTCCAACGGATACTCAATTTACTGTGCTGATGAGCGAATTGATGAGATGTACGTTCACAAAAAACGAGATTGGAAAGTTTTCGTACAGCCCGGAGATAAGTAACATAGTTCTGCTTGTGAGGTATCATTGGATGGAACTAAGTAAAAATCATGTGGATTCAATTTAAAATCATGATAATTATTTTTGCAGTGTATGTATGCACTAGTGGCAAAAGCTTCATATGAACGTTTTTTGTTTTACAAATGAGACTAGTGCTATCACTGTTACACAAATGATCCAGTGAAAGAGATTTCAGTGTATCAGCTATTATTTTATTTTACCTCTTAAAAATATGTAGTAAATACATTATGAACAGAAAACTGTTAACATTTCAGTAAACCGAATAGTGCATGTGATAGTATAGCGCTTTGGTGTGATGCTGAAATTATCATATTTAGAAATGAAATGTATAGATAGCTTAGTAGCGCATCTTTATTTGTACAATTGCCACAATATCTAAAATCAGTTAAAAAAAAATCCTTCTCGATTACCAATTATGATCTCAATTGTACTTTATAACTGGTGTTTGTACATGTTGGATATTGTATGAAATAGGTTCTTGTTATGTGACTACACCAAAAACAGTTTGCAGCTTGCGTGTTCCCACTCAGTGAAAAACTATCAATGAGTGAAAGTATATTTTCAACGTGATAATTAAACCTTAAAATAGACAAATGTGAGTTGAGTGAATTGGAATGTCAATTCATTAGAAATATAAAGCTGAAATATTTCATTTAAATTTTCGCGTTCTCATATTTTCTTTAATGTAACCACCAAATTTACGCAGTCGTACGTAATTCGTCATGCCATAGTAAAGGGAACGGGCCAGTAGCAGCAGCATGGCTCATGTTGGCTCTACTTCACTGATAGTAATCCTACATAATATTGGTAGATAAAGTGCTGAATGATAATCTTTTGTAAAACATTCGTTTCGGAAATTTTTATGCTAAAGAATTCCCGGATTAAATATTCTAATAAATTTTATGTAAGCATTTTCAATTGCATATCAGCCATAGTTTTCGTTTGTTAATATTTAGCGATTACCAAAAAAGAGGTTTGCATAGTATTATCTAAACTATTAGTAGATATTATAAAATTATTATTTTTAACCTCTAGTCAATAAAAAAATCTGTTTGTTGTTGCGAATTTATTATCTAATAAAATATTAGTGGTATTTACCATTAACTTGGTTGCAATATTAATGATTACATGGCTTGTCTCTAAGCATTTCACTAACAATTACAAGCATCTGTTAATTTCCTAAAACCACTGTCAGTCAACTTTGAATTTTACGAAATATGATTAAAATTTTCACGATATCGCATTGGTCCCAAAACCTTCGAACAAGCTATTTTGTGCAATTTCAGAAGAGGTAAAATATCATTACTAAGTTTCCCAGATGTTTGCTACACCAACCAAAATGGTATTATTCATTTTAAAAAGGTTTACATAAGTGTTTTAGCACATACTATGTTTTCAAGGTCACGCTTGAGCGAGTCCAGTAAAACGGCACGTGTAAAATCGATAGTCATTGTAGCTGCTTTATGTCCCGTCACGTACCTATTAACGTATGATATGATTAACACTATTACAACTGGAGTTAATGAAATGTGTGGACCCAAAAAACTCATGCAAATAGCTATAGACATAACAACAGTTGAGCTTGGGTAGACAAGGTCAGAGTTGCAGAGAGATAAAACCAAGTAACGTGCAATAACAATGTTCACACTACTTACGCAGTTGGGTAAGTAGTGAAACAAATTGGCATAGGAAAATGATTTTAATCCTCCAGTGCATCCGTCCAGACTAGACCAATAACTGTTTATTTGTGTATGCAATGATAAAAGGTTTTTGCTTTAATAATACTTGTTTCATATAAGTTGTATTTTAGCTGAACGGAATGGGATAAACTATATGGTATTAGGCAGACAGGATATAAAGCTCGTCAACATAAATATTTTGCTCAACAGAGTCTAGTAAAAATACATATTGAGAGACAATATAAACATTTTTGTTCCCACGAACAACAATAAAGATGTAAGAGTGGACTTTTCCACTTATCCAGTTTGTTTTTGTGTTCACAATGTTAGCACAAAACCGAATGCAGCAGTACTACAACTACTTGAAATTCATTACATTTAGCTATACACAATACGATGTATTTTTAGATTGTCTAGTTTACAAAATTATGCAGCACAAATTTGTTTCGTGAAATAATATTTAATATTGTAAAGGTTGAGCATTCTAAAATAATACATGTACAAAATGCTAAAAAATCTAAATTATTCAAAGAACATATTTTCATAACAAAATGGTGGAAGCAGCAGCCTCGTCCAAAATATTTAGCATTTTAAGATGCGAACTAATTGTACACCTTATTGGGAGCATATCAATAGCCAATGTTAATTGGTGTTTGATCTAATTTGAAAAATTAATTGATAAATATATTTTGTACAGCAAGCAGTGCATGTTGCATTTTGGTAACGTATGCATTTATGCTTTAAACATATGTAGCATATAGTGCTTGTCTATAGTTCAAGATTACGATATTATTATAATTAGGATCCGGTATCGATCAGCTTATCTGATTGATACTTTAATTGTTTTCTTTGAGCGGCTTTACGTATTCACATATTCTCCGTTACGCTAGCAGCATAGTTGTCGTCATATCCACAACTCGCATGAATGTATTCAAAAGTGTGCAAGGCTCCAAATTAAAAAATGGTCCAACTTTTACTCGAATAGGTAGGCAGGACTTGATATACCTACGACCTGTTGAACTTATTTGCTCGTTATCCCAATAGTTGAAAAAGTTGTTGACCTCTTGCACAATTGTCCTACCAAACTTATGAATCGCCACCGTATTACCCAACACAGCCACATTTAATATGAACAGAATTACTATTACTGTAAACGGCAGTTTTGAGTGCAACTTGATCAAAGAAAATGTACACACTACATTGACCACATATCCAGTAAACAGTAAAGTGGGTAGTAGTATGCGTCCAAATGCCAGGAAATCACGCCAAATCAGAAACGCAGCCCGATAAGCTTTCACCGCTAAAAAGATATTTACCTTTTTATCGTTACCTGTTGTTTTGGGTTTCCCATTCAAAGTTGTTCTGATATACACGTTTCCCTTGACGTAAGTGTTTTCCATCAAATTTCTGGGCTGCCCAAATATCATGTTAACAGATACCAAAGTATGAACTGGTTGAAAACACGCCAGTGAAGAAAGACATGCTATATAAAAGCTACAAATGATTGTACCCATAAATTTGTTTTCAATCCAGGCGTCGGGTAAGTAGAATCTTAACACTGTATGAATTACAGTGTTATTAAAGACAACCAAAAGTGCCGCCATTGCTGGGGGAACTATAAAGACTAAACCAGCTTGGGAGTACAACATCAGGATTTGAATATCCAGCTTGTTGTCGTCTAAAATAATGGAACAAAATTTAAAAAAACCAATGCACAGTGTTTTTTGTATACGTCCCACACACAAATTACACAGTGAAATCCATTCTGTAATATTTTTTGGGGAAGCTAACCTTTAATTTTGCGGTGCATGTAAGCCTGGTTTAAGAACCAACTATAATTATCCTTCCATTTCCATACTGACCAACAGCCTGCCGGACTCATCAAGGTTATACCCCAATACAAAAAGTCAATAATGAAGTCCATAAAGGACATGATAGCTTCCGAACTGTCTGTCTTGAGATAGTAGAGACATCGCACAAATGCGACAATATTCGCTTGAATTACATTCACAATTATCCAGTTATGAAACTTACTGGACTTATTAACGGGTTCAAATTTGTCTGCAGTTTTGTTGTAAATTACCCTGAGTGGGTATATTTTTTGATAAAGTCTTGTGATTTTCAAATAGTGGTTCCACATTGTGAAAAAATTGCAAAAAATGACAGCTTTTAATTGCCTCTAGTCTGTTAACTTTTTTTACAGGAACTGGCGTTTAAAAAAAATTAATTATCATCAAATGCTAGAACAGCGCTAGTTTAAAAGACGTGTCCAGTTTAAATTAGATGGTTAACTAACCATAAAAAATAATCATACCTCACTGTTTGGTGGGATAACCAGTTTAATGGGTTTTTAGAAAAATCCATCATAAATAATTTTAGAAGAGTCAAAAGGGGAAAAACTTAACTTCATATTCTCCTATGGTTTGATTTTCACTCTCAAGAAATATTTAAAAATCCAACAATAATTGTGACAGTGTTAGTTTCTTCCCAGTCTAGTTGTTTTTGATAGGAAGAATTATTTGTCAACAAAACAACTGAAAACCAAATAAATATAATCTTGATGTATATTCAAATATTGAATTATAACGCATATTGGATGGTTTAGCAACTAAGCCATTATGACAACATAAATATTTTGACATAACAGACTTTTACATTCGCAATGCATGTTAAAAATTCATGCTAGTGTTTTTCAAATGCTTAAATTTATTTTGAAACAAATTCCAATATTTCGACTTTGTGTTTAAAGTCCGAGTGATGAAGACATCGGAGTAAAGGATCCGATTTATTGAATAATTTTCTATCCGAATTTTCTTCAAATCGAACCGAAAAGCATTTTGGACTGACTTTGATCAAAACATTTCTCCGTATTGGCATTGCTGCGAAAACAATAATTCTCCAGCTATATGGATAAACTATATGGTATTAGGCAGACAGGATATAAAGCCCGGGAAATTTTAGCGGGTCATAATCATTCAACTGGGGTACGAACATGCAATGAAAAGCATTTCTAATGTTTGATTCACTCTTTTTAAATTATCAAAATAAACAGTTAAAAAGCTTATTCATCATCAAAGTTCAAACTTTATGACAAACATTAACAGACAAGAAGGATAAATGACAAAAATTAACTATGAAAAAACGGGAATTTCACAACAAATATTAAAATTCAACGAATGTTCAAGTTTTGCAGCAGCACAAGCAGACTTCTTCTTCAGACTTGCGAAATAAACTGTAGATAAATATTTAGTTACTTAACATTAATTTTTTGTCCTCAATGCTCTTTGTCATATATGTTTAATGAAAAAATAAATGTGTAAAATTCCCTCGCACGTATAAGCTATCAATTTTTGGCTTTTGACTGACTTAATAGTTTGCTCTTTTTGAAAAGCTGAGTGATGCTCAACACAAAATGCTGTTCATCGACTAGTCATCTGTACAACTTGCAAGTTTTTTAAATATTATTTCATATCACATAACTAGAATGTAATTACAGTTCAGTATGTCAATAAGATCAGTAAGCATAACCAAAGTTAACTAAAGAAAAACGGGTTTACTTGTTCGGGAAATATTATTCTGGAAATGTAGTAATTGAAATGCCAAAGCTAATGGTTTATTATGTATTGTGTAATCAGCTTTTTAAATCGATCATTATGACTTCATTTTAATACTGTTGATGTCATTGCTTAAACTCTAATTGAATAAACTGGAAATTTGAGAAAATATTATACAAGTTTATTGACTGTTTTATTTTATTTTAATAAACCAAAAGAAAAAGTAAATAAATTTATATCATTTGTCCAAATAAGATATAAGATATTATGAAAAGTTGTAGACAAGCAAAACTTTGACATCAATTAAAAATATTAACTTTTGATTTGAAAAAGTGTGCATAAAATTTTATTCATGAGTATGTTCATTAAATCTTGCTGTCAAATCTTCCAAATTAACCTTTGCCTTCTGAAAGTTATCTTCTGTAGTTTTCTCATGATTTTCTGTCTTCGACTCCAACGTCTTTGCATGTTCTTCCAGCATCTGAATTTTGGCTAAAAGATTACGATACTCTTGATTATGTTTCTCCAGGTTCACTATTCTTTCAGTTAAAATTTCGAAATCGTTATCATATATTTCCTGCATTTCTTCCATGGTAGTTCTGCAGTTTTCCAGCTGTTGACTTGTTTTACCCAATATGCCATTTTGGGTATAAATTTTAGAGTTAAGTTCCTGAACATCTTTACTGTGCTTTTGCTCTACATTTTCCATTTGCTTCTTCAACTCCTACCAATATAAAGGTAAGCATGATTCGTAATAAGTGGAATTAGGATTTGGTCCAAATGACTGTACTTTTAATGTTTGCTTTGTGACGATATCCGTTCTTGTGTATGTATGCATGCTTCTTGAGCTATCGTGTCCTGCTTTAATTAATTGTGCCGCTTGTCCATTCTCCTTACAGTTGGGTGAAAAGTATGCGAGAAAATCATTCCCATGATTATTAATGGACCATTGGTCCAGTGTTTTCACAGAGTTTGGAACATTTACACATTTACACACTTCCGGGTATGAAGCTAGCACATCAGGTGCAAACGTTGGATTAGAAAGATCATAGTATTTGGTTATGTCAATATTTAGCTTGTGTCCTCCTTCGTTTTCATTGCAAATATGGAATGATCCCAAGGTCCAAGAGCCAACCTGAAAACTGCTCATATGTGGAAATTTTCATTAAGATTTTTGCATTGTGTTACAATTGTAGTCTCTAAATTCTAATAAAATCCCGCTTACCTGTTTTCCGGTAATAACTTCATACTTCCAGTTGATTTGCAGTTGAAATGACGATAAACGATTAGACACGAGTCAGTCTTAATGCTTTTCACACCATACTCCTTATTTTCTGGAAAATTGTTGCAGCTGGAGGTCGATGTACTACTTAGAATAAGGCCTGCCAAAAAAATCCCACAGGATAATTTTCTTACATATGTGTACCAAATATTTTATACTAATAAATATACGATATTAAGCGAGTTTTACCTGTGGAATTTCCATACTGATAAAATTGGACATTTACAGCATTTGCAAAATAAATGCAAAAAATGTAAACCCAAACGTGGAAATAAAATAGTTTTGTAGTCATGTTTTATGACAAAGGTAGGATACTTTTTATTTTATTGGAAATTTTAGCATACATCTGCTAAACAGAAAAATGACTTTATAGAAAAAAATAGAAGTAATGCTTAACAGGTCCAGGGATATATGTGAACTGGTTTTACATAAGGAAAATGTTTTTGTCAAGTTGAAATTTGTTTCTTTCACCGTAGATTTAATGACGTAACTTACTCAGTAAACGTAAAAAGTTATCATAAGGTCATTTAACAACACAGGTTTAAAATTAATTTGTCAATAAACACTTGTTGGCTACTTATAAAATCTTATTAGATTTACCATCTCATCTTAAATGCGACATACCAGACATTATTTCATTACATGTTTATGACTAATTCAAACCAAGTCATAGAAAAACCAATAAAAACATGTTTTTTTGCAGTAGCCTAAATTTGCTTACCCGTAAACTAATGTTTTGATGTCTGTCTGCTTTCACGAAAACTTGTATAAAAAGCCCATAATCTTTAGTCTTTAAACCTTAGTCGTTTGCCTAAAATAATACATTTTAAATAACCATATTAGTGTGTCCCGTGAGTCCTTGAATAAAAATTTGTCTACTTTAGTTAGAATTTAAATAGTAAGGCTGTACAGTTCACTAATTAAACTTAATATATCCGGGTATATCCGAAATATAGTTTTTGGGTAAATACATAATAAAAACCACCTGGAAACTACTTGCTCAAGCTTGTTTTACATACACTTGCCAACAATTTATTATTTTGTAATTAAAATGTGATCATGAATTTGACATCTGGCTACGTAGTAAGCATAATGTTCTTAATGTTGGGCTTATGGAACATTGTATGGTCAAATAAATCATCCCACATATGTTTAATGCATAGTTAAATGATACACGTGTCTTTACAGTATGAGATCATAATATCAAAAAGCATAGGAAAAGCTTACACAAACCACCAAGTGACCTTTTTACTCAATTATTTTACTTGATAGTTCATTTGCAATACATTACTCGGCAAGTAATAGGGATAAATCATAGGATTTGCGTAATATTACGAGACGGACAAATTTTACACGATTACGAGAAAATATAGATTGTGTATATGTATATCATATATAATCAATAATCAAAGTCAACTCTATTTTTAGCAAAAAAAACAAAGTAGAGTAAAAGATTATATCAAATAACGGTTTATGGAAAAGATTTTTTTTACCCTTCTTTTTGGCAAACCAGTTTGTATTTCTAGCTTAGCAAAAGGAAGTATCCCCGTTTTCAAGACATCATATTACATGATACGATATGTTGAATAATTTACTATCCACTTTTAGATTCGTATACCGATATGTAATCCTTTTTGTATATGTATTCGATCCGAACAGATAAGTCAATTTGATTTGACTTCGATCAAAATTGTTTTCCCGTATTGGCATCGCACCGAAATCGTTAAAATTTACGCTCGCTTTTTTCGTTTAAAAATTAATGTAACATTTTCTCTTATTTTGGAGAAATACCAATTCGTTTCCAACTTATATGATGATGAATTGTCTGTAAAATATTAATCAAAGCGAAAAATTCAAATTTCCACATTTTATTCGTTACGTTTTACGTGTAAAGGAATACAATAATATGTTTGTTATCACACACGTTTTGAAATAATGATATAACATAAGCTTACGTGTCACATAACTCGGAAAATCAAATCGCCAAGCTGAAGGTAAATACTAAATATTAGATAAATATTCCCATATTTGATATTTTTTGTTCCGATATCCTTTTCCAATTTCCCATCATACTCGTTGGCCAATAATAAATGGTTAATTTTGGTTATAATGCTTAATAACAAATTGGCCTTATATTTTTCTTGCCCGTTATATTAACTTATTGTTTATGAGTTCTATATATTCTTTTAAATAAACAATTAATGAGCATAGCTTTTTTGGGTCTTACTTGGGATGGGATACGGGTACCAATAACAATCAATATTTATCCAGATTGTTCCATAAGCCTCGAAAAATTTAGTGCGTCGTATTTACTTCACTGGGTCACGAGCATTTAATGGAAAACATTTCTGATGTTCGGTCCACTCTTCTTAAATAATAAAAATAACAGTCAAAAAGCTTACATTCGACATCAAAGTTCACAAGTATTATATTGCAATAGTCCCAGTTTAAAATAAAAAGGCAACCATGAACCTACTCGGAACTGGTGGTCTTCTCGAAGACGTCAAAACCAATCTCCAAATTTCTGACTGGTGTAGTGCCCTTCCGTTCCAGTGGAATCAGCTGCATAATCAACTCGAAAGGAAAAGTGTCTATAAACTAAACATTTTCGGCTTTCGTCTAATCCTCGCCACGTTGTACTTAATTTTCGCATTCATTCAGATTGTAGTGGTATTTAAGAAGGCCTCCCTTATGGTCATTACACACAGTATATTATTCATCGCCTGTGCTCTACTCGGTCTTTCTTGCCAATTTGTCAATTTCGTACAACTTCCCGGTGTCGTCCAACTCTGCAATGGGTTTATTCAAGTTGAGCAAAACTTTTCAAAAGATTTTGGAAAAACAAAAATTGAACATGATCGAAAGACAAAAACAGCTGACATATTTCTTCGAGGCATGATTTATGTGCTGACTTGTACTGGACTCACGTTGCCAGTTTTGTATCATTTGGAAATACTTCGCAATCCTTGTTTCCCTGCAGTTCTGGGATACTGGATGAGCAACCAATGTGAGAAGAATAAACCTGGATATTTTCTTAGGCCTACCTGGAACTTAGTGGATGTATTAACGAAGGTGGGCTTATCAGCAACCTCATATATTATTTGGACTCCTGTGCTTGCCGGATCCGCTTTTCAAATGTCTTTGGAATATGTTATGGAAGGGAATTGCTTTCGAGTCGGGATTGCAAAACTGGCAAAGTAAGATATACAATTGTAAAGGCGTTATTATAAATTAGATCATGAAACTTAGTAAGATTAATATGAATGGTTTTTAAATTTAGAACGCTTCAGCAAATGGACCAAGATGCTACAATCGACTTAAGGAAACTCACATTAGCCCACAGGCAATTACAAATAATGTGCATTCACTATCGTCTAAATCTTTCCCAGTTCCAAGTCGGCTACGCAATACCCTGTTTCATTGCCATGCAAACAGTTGGCCTTTACAACTCTATTTCTATTATTTCTGGACAAGACACTGGTGGCCCAATTTGGTACAATTTATTGTTCGCTTGGACTGCATTTGTGATCTTTCTTCTAATCATTTTTGTTTTTGGTATACTTGCCGACGTGCACAATACTTCCACCGAATTCCAAAGGATGGCAAATGGAAGGGTCGAGTTAAAAAGAAACCGATGGTTTAAAAGATGGTTAAGGTCGTCTCCACTTTTGAAAATATATTTTGGTGGATCCAATTTCCTGGAAAGACTAACCCCTTTAAAAATACAGGATCTTGTGATTAATCAAACTGTGAGTTTGAGACTTTTACGAAAATAAGCCAATTAGTCGTGCTAATTAATTTTATTTGGACAAACTTTTAAATTTATTATAAATATAAACTAAATTAAATGAGGATTTTAAGTAGCATGAGCACATAACTTTTTTAATGATTGTGTAAAGCGTCTTTTTAAACTATAACCAAATTGGCTTATGTCGAATCAAATTCATTGCCCCTTTCTTTTGAATAGGAGGAAATGTAATCATTAAAAAAGATGTTGATGGGTTAATTAACTCATCTGGCATTTTGGTGTTCTGACAATCATTGACCTCGGCATCACACGAACTCGCACAGCACCAGCAGCAAAATCCATAGTCCTCGGAATCCTCATCTTCTTGACTGCAACAGGGTTGAGCATAGGCGGAAGAGTAAAAGGAAATGCCGCATTCGCTTTCCCTCGACGGATCCATTTTGGGATTGCAGTCGTCATTCTGAAAATAAAAGAAAAAAACAAGTCCCATCAATTATTTTTTAAACGTACTAATATCAAATAAGCGAATGCAAACAAAAATTAAGTCGCGATTTAAAAAATGAATTAATAACTTACTTCGTATTCAACACCTGAGTAAGAAATTTTGCTGCAAATAATAACACAAATAGAAAATATTGCATGAAACTTCATTATTTCTGTGGCACTCACTATTTTAATTTATCTATTATGTTCACTAATAAATTATACAAACTTGACAACTCAGATAAATTGCAGAGATAATATTCTGTGTACCAAAAATTTATTAAAATGTTTGCCATTGTAAACATTGTGCTTTCTGCATGCACATCATGTATTCATGGCACAAATGCTTTTAAAGGTGCATTGTGCATATGTGTACGTGCAAATGGGTCTCATAAATGCATTTTAATGTCTTTCGTATGGTTAATGTAAAGGTAGCAGAAATATAAATACATTTGATGCTCCTCTGCGTTGATATAATATGTAATGTTGTATGATTGGTATGCATGCACTTATAGTTGGGAATACAAATTTTTGGTGGTCACCAGTCACCACTGACTGGCCAAATATTTTGATAAATAGTTTTCGTTTTCTCAGATCATCAAACTTTAAAAATTTAATGCCAAAACCACAGTGAACTGTGAACATCAACATGGAACAGAGTTCCTGCCTACTTCAGGGTTGTCACAGCCGTCACTATAGTTCTTGTTGGGGTCTTTAGCCGCAGAACCGCAGTGAATATTCTGCAATAATTTTTTTTTTAAAGTTCAGTTTTTTAATAAATTAACAAAATAAAAATTTAAAACGTATGTTTTTTTAGTAAAAAAACAGAATTAAAATTGTTTACAACTCAAATAATTTATTTTTTATGAAAAAACAAAATAATCTTATTTTCCCCACATTTCAATTTTCAATTTCCCAAAAAGCATGCCCAATTAAAAATATCGGTAAATTGTAGCAACATTATCCTAACTATTTGGATAAATTTTTTTTAAATTAATCGCATCAATTAACTATATACACTCTGTCCCAGCGGGTTAAGGCACACATGTTTTTTCATAATATTTCCTATGAATGTTTAGCAAATTTTT